>CAUYRT010036812.1:0-23568 GCA_963574885.1 Lepilemur ruficaudatus | reverse complement strand
AATAATGGGCTCAAGCTTAATCCAGGATAATACAAGAGGTGCTAACTCACTGTCATTTCTTAAAATTGAGTAATATTCCATTGTGAACAAATACCAGATTTTAACAATCCACTCATGCATTGATGCGCACTTGGGTTGTTTCCATGACCTAGCAATAGTGAATCGTGCTGCCATAAACATTCGGGTGCAGATGTCTTTATAACAGAATGTCTTATGCTCTTTTGGATAGATGCCTAATAATGCTATTGCTGGATCGAATGGTAATTCTAATTTTAGCTCTTTGGGAAATCTCCAAATTCTTTTCCACAAAGGTTGCACCAATTTGCAGTCCCAACAAATTTTTTTTAAGCTGCAATGAAAATAGGTATTTCACAAAACTGACCACCTTCACCATTTTTAAGTGCACTGTTCTGGGTCATTCAGTACACTCCCAAATGTCATAGAACCATTGCTGACTTCTGTCTCCCTTCCTTCTTTCATGTCATCAGACAGGAAATGTGCAAAAACCAAATAACCCTTTGGGAAATCATTTCAGCCAGAAGAGGTGGCACTCACCACGGGGTGAGGGGGGAGGTGGGAGAGAGGTGCAGGCACCGCAGCCAGCGCCTGTCTGTGTGTACGTCTGTGATCGCTCAAGGTCAGGAGTTCGAAACCAGCCTGAGCAAGAGAAAGACCCCATCTCTACTAAAAACAGAAAGAAATTAATTGGACAACTAAAAATATATATAGAAAAAATTAGCCGGCCATGGTGGCACATACCCGTAGTCCCAGCTACTCGGGAGACTGAGGCAGGAGGATTGCCTGAGCCCAGGAGTTTGAGGTTGCTGTGAGCTAGGCTGATGCCATGGCACTCTAGCCTGGACAACAGAGTGAGACTCTGTCTCAAAATTCAAATCACCAGAATGGAACTTCTCAAACCATCAATGTACTGTGCATTCATTAGCTTCATCCTTCCCAAACACTTCATTGATATTTCGAGCTGTCTGTGTTGCATTGATTCCATGATGGAATTCATATTTGAAAATAACACAAATTTTTGATTTATCCATGGTTTCATAAAAATTGCTCTAAAAAATTTTGAATGATAATCACAAGCCAAACCATGAGTTTGAGACAATGAGGGTGTACCTTAACAATAAAAGTAAAACAAGACGTGTGAAAGTCAGAGATATCAACTGTAAAACTTAGTACTTAAGGAATCAGACATTTCATACTTAATAACCTAATAGAAGGAGGCAAGTCCAGAAAGATAGCTCTCTGGCTGCAGGCAGCACTGCACATAGATGACAACAGGATCGAGCAGATTCTATAATAGCTGGGAATAAAGGCTTGAGGAATATAGGAGATGTCAGTAGCAACAAGCAACTTGAATTCCTCAAGATAAAGACCATCGCTGGGAAGAATTGAGCAGGCAAGTGAAGGTTACTGACTCCACATTAATAATAAATTTACGAGAGTGCAGAACAAATCATGCCAGGCCATCTTTATCGTTTTCTAGGTGTATGTGCAAGATTAAAGAAAGGAATTCAATAGCTGTAATATCTGGAATTGAGTAAATCATCGAATTCAGTGTCTCCACAAATCTTTGGGGGCAGTGGGGGCGAGGACAGAAGAGGGGGAGAACCTCAATGAGAACTGGCTCTGAGCACTGTCATGTGGATTCAATTTGGCTGTTGTAATAAATTACAATGGAACAGGGTCCATTGGGACGATGTTGGGATCAATAAAAGGTCAGGCTGTAACATCTCCAGCAGTGGTCTGGAAGAATGGATAACACACTTTATTAAGCTTGGCAGGCCAGGAGGTTTTGGAACTGTTGTGGTCACCACCACTGTCATTAGCCGTTATGACGCACCTGTCGGGTATGGGGCACTCCAGGGCTACTAGATGAAAGACAGAATATGTACAATTGCCCAAGTGTCAACCTGTCTAAAAATGATGATAATAGGTACAATTTATTGCATACTTACAAGATTTCCATGCATAGTACGAAGCCATTTTCATGGATTATTTCTTTTAATGCTAATGGCAACCTTTGAAGGGGGGTTTTCTTCTTCCCATTTTGCAGATGGGAAAAGTGAAATGCAAAGGATTACTCTAGGTAATGCAGCTGATAAGTGGCAGCTATAGGTTATGAACTGAGGTAGTCTGGCTTTTCCTCTGAACCACTGTCTATGCATATATAATAGATATCTCTATGTGCTCATGGAGAAAGACTATGTTCATGTATTAGTTCATTCACTTTTTGTTCATTTATTCAACAAGCATATTAAATACACTTAACATGTTTGCAGCATAGAAGAGGAGACAGAACTCATTCAAAGATAATTTTCAAAAAATGGTAAAATTATGACTCTGATATTGTTGTAAAATGAATATGTTAAAGATTTTAATTAACTCATTAAACTGTGAAGGAACCAGGCAGATGTTAGAACTGGATAGAGAATTTAGAGTACAGACACATTTGTGGCTCAGGAATATTGAAATGAATGTGCAGCTGGAGGCACAGCTGGTTTTTCCCCAGCTACAGAGAGAAAGTCAATATAACCTCTACTGAACAGGTCAGAGTCTACACGTTTATACACAGGAATTTTTTTGTGTGTGTGGGCTATTAATTATATATAATTTACCAAGTTGTATAATAGAAAGACAATAGAAGACTAGAACCAGTTAACCTGAAAGGGTATGATCTGAATAATAGTTTTCTTATTGGAGCGCAGGTTTTTCTTACAACACTAAAGAAAGAATTGTGATGTAACACAATAGGGTATGATTTGGGATAAAAGACTTAACTTCAGAGAATACATCCAGCTCTCCTAAATTGTTCAGAGAGGACTTCTGGGCAAAGATGGAAATTAAGAATCTTTGAGTGCAAGACTCCTCGTTTTTCAGGTGGGGAAACTGTGGGCCAGAGATCTGAAGAAAATTGCCCAAAGTCACTCACCTCCTCAGCCCAAGAAGCCTTGTAACCTCTGGCTTGCTGTGATTCCCTCATCGATCCTTCGCCAGAGGAGAGTAGGAAGGCCCCTGACTAAAGTGTCTGCAGTAGAGAAGGAAGGGCCACATGTGTCAGTCAGGGTTCTCCAGAGAAAAGTAGATGTGTGTGTGTGTGTGTATAATGAGATTTACTTTAAGAAGTTGGTTCATGCAGTTGTGGAGGCTTGACCAGTCCAAAATCTGATGGGGAGGCTGTCAGGCTGGAAATTCAGGAGAGAGTTGTAGACTCCAAGAAAATTCGCTGGTGAGCCAGGAGGAGCTGATGTTGCAGATGAAGTCGGAAGGCAGTCTGCTGGGGAATTCCTTCCTGCCTAGGGGAGCAGGCCATGTGTTCTACTCAGGCCTTCAGCTGACTGGATGAGGCCCTCCCAGATTATGGAGTGTAATCTATTTACTCACAGTCCACTGACTTAAATGTATGTCTCATCCAAAAGCATTCTCCCAGAAACATCCAGAATAATGTTTAACCGAATATCTAAGTATCATGGTCCTGCCAAGTTGACACATATAATTAACCATTAAGCCGTATCAGAGGACTGAGGGGCTTTGCTTGACCAGAATAAGGGATTAAGGCTGGTGGCAGAATTGGCGGAGGAGACACTGAATGCTGGCACCTCGGAGGGCGGTGTGGTGAGCGATAGGAGGGGTGTGGATCAGGAGGTAAAACTTTTCCAGCTTTACGACCTTCCCGAGACCCACCTGTTGGAGTAAGTCCAGGGATCGCAGCAGTTTCAGAGATCAGTCACAGGTCCAGGCATCTGCCTTGTCAAGGTATGTATCTCTATGTATCTCCCTAAATGTTAAGGGGAGACAGGGTTCGGGAGAGGTGTCCAGATAGTTGTGACTTGAGAGTATGTTTGGATATCAGCAATTATAACCAGAGGACAGCTGATTATCAAGTCCAGGGTTTCTTGATACAGAAATTTGTAATCAGAATTGAGGATTTGTTTTACAAGGGATTCTCTGAAATTCATACTGATTATATGACTGTCAGGATACCTGATAACTAACAATAAATTATTTGGAGAAGAATTTAATGTGAAACATAATACAAAAAAATGTTTTAAAAAATTGTCTTTTTTGAATATTTATACTGAACTAAAGTGGTAGGTAGGTCGTTATATTTCTTACCTTGCTTTACTTTTTTAAATCATATTATTTCACCTCTTATTTCCTTATCAATTTAATATCTTTCATTTGCCACCCTTTGCTAGAATCTAAGTTCCAAAAGGACAGGGATTGTGGTCTATTTTGTGTACTGATGTATTCCTAATGCGTAGATCAGCATCTGCCATATAATAGGAGCTTAATCAATATGTGTGAAATATATTGAATGAATGTCTCATTTAATCCTTACAACACCTATATGTCAGTGAGGTTGGTACTGTTCTTATCTCAATTTAACAGAAGAAAACAAGGTTCTGGTAAGTTTCTTTGGGTGGTACATTTTAGGTACGATTTAGAGAGGCTGAAAGAACCAGGCAGCTAGGTCAGAACACTACCCAGTCAGCTGAGGTCTTGCCAGGGGCTTTGCAATTGAGAAGAATCCAGCAGTTCTGAAGATTTCATGGGCCCAAAGCAATGCTTAAGCAGTGTGGGGCCTGATGCTGACAAATTGAAAGAATGGAAAAAAATGTATTAAGTTGAGGAGTTATTATTTAATGGGCACAGAGTTTTAGTTTTGCAAGACGAAGAAAGTTCTGCGGATAGACGGTGGTGATGATTGCACAACGATGAAAATGTACTTAATACTATTGAACTTGACACTTAAAAATCGTTGAGATGGTAAACTTTATGTTTGTATATTTTACAATTAAAAATAAAATATAAAACATAAAAAAGTTGTGTTAAGATTTAAAGCCATTGTTTATGATGTGTGTGGAGGAAGGGGGGAGACGTTGAGAATTAAGATATTATTAGGGGAGTGGGAGGAAGAAAACGCCTGGGATTAAATTCTGGCTTTTTTCTTTTCTAACTCTGTAGCTTAGACCAGTTTCTTAGACCTCTTCAGCCTTGGTTTCCCCCATATCTGTGATAAATATGGTGGTGTTACCCATTTCATAAAGAAGTGGTGTGGATTCATGGAGAATGAGTGAGAAGGTGTCTAATGAATCTTTTTTTGGGGTGGCATTCCTAATCAAATAAATGATCAGGAAAGGCACCATTATTCATGCCAAACCCTTAATATAGTGATTGGCTTCTTCTTCTTCTACTTTTTTTTTTTCAGTAAGGCAGTGAGTACAGGATTGCAAGCTCTAAGAGACCACTTGTCACATTGTCCCTCTGTTCTCTATTCAGACTGCATTAAGCAGTGACCGGTTATTACCAGCATGGATTTCTCAGCTCGTGAAGGTTGACAACTATGTCCAGGTACCGCTAGGGTACCCCAACTCTCTCGTAAGGCCCAGACCAGAAACAGATTTGGTCCAGGTTGGCTTCAAGGACATGACCTGGTTGGTATTGTTGATTTGTGTGTCTGTCTTTTCTATCTGAGATGGTTCACAGTGAGGCTGCCAAGTCGTAACTCTTCCTTTCTTATTTGGGCATTGAAAAGTAGGTTTCTCCTATTTCCCTTAAGAAACATCACGAAGTCCTATCAAGCATGCAGATGTCCTTATGGCATTGAGGAAACTGTAAAGATCAAACAACGTGTCATGTGTGCCTTCCCTCCTTATGGGAATCTACATAAATTATCTTCTAGGAATCAAGTAGACCAAACATTGTGTCCTCTAGAGGCAAGTATTCAAAAACATTTGTCTCCAGATGCAGGAAGAATTGTCACATGTCAAAGGTTAAGATCTTGGTCTGGCGAGGCAGGGTAGGCTGGAGGTGATGTGGACATTGCTCAATAAACATTCATTATTACGTATCAGAGATGAATTTGCCTGGAAGCTAATGATGCCCAAGTTCACACCTCTGCCCTTGCCCAAGTCTCTTTGAAAACCCTGGTAGTATATTCTCATGTTTTCATGGTTTTGTCAATTTTGCAAAAGTAAGATATTTCTGTATTTCTGTAAAGATCCCCCCCTACCCAATTCAGGCCTCACAAAATCTGGATCCACCCCTGCTGTTATTGTTATTGAAATGTGGGCAGACAGGACCAACCGCAACGTGGCAGTTCTCAACACAAGGGGCTGCCAGTGCAGACAGGGAGAGGACAGCCTCAGAGTGGGACGGACCGAGAAGTAGAGATGGAATGAATTTGCTGAAAATAAGAAGAGTCTCTGGGCAGCTGGGTTGTGCTAATGGTAGAGCTGATGGGCCTCTGGAGAGCGGTGGATTTGGACGCCAGCCTCTGCCACCTCCGCAGTGTGTCCGTCTCGCCTGTTACACAGGACATTCTAGTAGGGAAAGTACTGCTGGAGCTCTTCGGGGCAGACTTGATGGCTGATGTTTTTTAAGTCAAATTTCCTCTGAACAATAGGAGCTAAGTGTGTGTATCAGAACCAGGCATAGATATATTTGGCCATGGATTATAATGAAATTTACCGGTGCTAAAGCTAATTAAACCATTTCACTTTCCTTGTATTTTATTGTCTGAAAAAAGTGATATCACTCCTTAGAAGAGAGGAAAATGGCTTGCTCCATTTGCTGTTCTGCTGGGAGAGAGAAGTCTCTGAAACTCCAAAGCAACTGAGGACTGTCTTCTCTCCCCACGCCCACCCTCGCCATCAGGGGAGCACTGCCGTCCCATCCAGAAGCTCAGGTTGCTCCTGCGGCCTGCCCGGGCTTTGCATGAAGGCTGTATTGCATCCCCTTTGCTGGCTGGTGGAAAGAGGCAAACTGCTGAGCAGATGTTGATTCATGGGGCCCAGGTCACCGTGTTCAGCATTTCAGTTTAAGTTTAGTGGGGCTTTGATAGTGTATACACAGAGGGCCTGTGTCTCGCCCGAGGTAGTGAATGCTGCACCCGCACACTAGCATCGTCTTGCGGAGCCTCTGTGTTGCAGTATTGAATTACATTGCACGGCCGTGAGGGCTGTGAGCCTCTGAAGACCGACATTTGGCCCACGGCAGATCTTAATTGCTTTTTGATAATAAAAGTACATACATAGAGCATGAGGGCAATTTTGAATGACAATAAAAACGGAAGCATCTTGAAAACAGGCTTCTGATTGTTACTGCAGCAGTTTTTCCAACTTGCTTGCTTTGGTGTTAGCAAAGCCACTTGATTTTAACTGCTGTTCTAAAAGAGATGGCCCATGTTTTATTGACAGACAATATCTTAAGTCAGTGACTCATTAGTTATGTGGACTGAGTCAGGTTATCTTACCCCTTTAAGCCTCAGTTTCCTCATCGATAAAGTAAGAACAGAGAATATCTTTTCTGCAGGACTGTTACGAGAGTAAAATGAGATAATGGATGTTAAAAGTATTCAGTAGGCGTGAAAAGTACCCAGCAGAAAACATGGGACATGATCATTGACACGTAACAGCCAGTCATATTTGTACATAGCATCCTATATACGAATGGCATTTATTCAGTAATATAATTGTGTACCACCATGTTCCACACCTAGACTTCATTCATGGTATCTCAAAATTAGGTGCAGTGGTTTGAATGGAGTGTCTCTGGAATTTTTATTTTGAAACCCTTGAACTTGATTTCCCCTGTTCAACAATGTTCGTTTTTCCGTTCCAATTCAAAGCAGATTCATCACTCTGACCCATATGTGGGCACAGACCTGCTGTTTCTCTTTAAGCACTAGCTGACATCCCTAAAGAAAGAGCCGTGGTCGGGATGCAGGCACTGTACACAATTTTATTAAAAAGATAAGTTGATGTTATTCTTTCTCTTTTACCAAAGAGTGTAACCTTAATCCTAAAAGCCAAGTGGGTATAGCTGTTAGTGAATTTAACTAAGTGGGAACTTGAAGGAAGAGTTTGCAGATGATGCAAAGGTGCGTTTTTGACTAAACGATCTCAGCCAGAGGGGACAGTGAGCCGCCACTGACCTGTCTCCTGCTTTGTGTCTCCTACTGTAACCTTGAGGAGGTTACAGTTTTATGCTTGGAATTAAGATGGGAGAAATGTAAAGTGCTTCAAGAGCTTTGAAGTTTTGGTTTCAAGGGCTTGGGCTAGTTAAAGTTTTACTTAAAGAATCCCAGTTATTTCTGAATGATGCCATCGTACATTGGGAGGGTGCTTTATAATTTTCATAGGGCACATGTCCCGTGTCACCCTCTCCGTAATCCTATGGAGTCGTTGGGCAGCTATTATCGTACCCATTTCTACAGATGAGGAAGCTGAGGTCCAGAAGTGGTTTCAATGGCTTGATTGGGATCGTGAGATAGAAAAACAATGGGAATCAAGCTTTCTGGATTCTGGTAAATAATAGTAACAACAATCGTAATGATAAGGACATGTGGAAGATCAGGATGGCCTTTTGTGTGTCAGCTCTTGTGCTGTTCTGATGTGTAGAACTCAGGTGTCAGCTGAGGTCGCCCTGTCCTTTGAGATGCATGTCCCGCCTGACATCCAGGAAGATGCTCATCCCTCCCTGGGGGTTCTCCACATCCCTCCACTTCCCGCCTTCTCAGGTGTGAACTTCCACCCCTGTTAGCAGTTGAGCTCACTTGCGCTTCCTTCCCCTAGTGGGTCTGGCCCTTCTGTTTACCCAGTCCTGGGACACAGCCCCTTCCCTTTGATTTCCACGCTTATCACTCACACAAGGCACTTGGGACTGAGCAGCATTTCCTGAAGATTGGGGTGGGAGAGCAGGGCTGATGTCACAGCAGGGCAGGCTTGAGAAAATGGAGCGCCAGGCGTCCTGATTGTTCACGAAGCTGCCTCCCCATGTGGTTTTTCGCTGGTCGCCTTTGCCTGCTCATCGGCAACTTGCCAAGCTGCCCGGCCTCCTCCCCTACGCACTTCTCTGCCCGGCCCTCTGACGGACCTTTCTTCACACCTTCAGCTCTACCCCACCTGAGCATAGTGAAGTTTAGGTCTCTTCATGTTCCTCTGCGTCCCTATAGACCACACCTCCAGCTTCTCATCCTTGCCGCATAAGAAGGATGATGTAATCAGTTGTTCATATTTCCCTAAGCAAGGGCAACATTTTGCCCCAAGTGAAAGTCAAGCGCTGGCTCTTAAAATTGCATTCCCCCCAGCTTTCTACACATACATTAACTCTTGTAGCTACCATGAAGATCCTATGGGATAGATATTATTATTATCCCATTTTGCAGTTGATAAAGCTGAGGCTCAAAGAAATTAGCTAATCTGCCTAAGGTCACCTAGAGACCCATCTCCTCACATACGCTGTACCAGAGCTCAAAAAATGTTTTCTTAAAGGGCAGATGGCCTCCACTGCAAGTACTCCATTCTGTTGTTTGTAGCAGTAAAGCAGGTATAGACCAGACCCTATGTTACATACGCGAATGGACATGGCTAGGTTTCTATAAATTTTGTTTACAAAAACAGGTGGTGGGCTGGAAACTCGCCTGTGGGCCAGAGTTTGGCCAGCCCTGCACATGGCCATACTGCTGTCTTTCCCCACTGTACTGGGTCTCTATTTAGCATCTCTAACATGAAATCCAAAATGGATTGAGAACAGAATCCAGAACAGAATCCATGTGGCCACATCATGTCAAGCTCCTTTTCTTTTTCTGGCTGAAAGCAACCTGTAGCTTTGCACGCAGCAAGCAAGTCTGCAGTGATTGCTGAACTGTCCATGGGGCATCCATGAGGTGCAGCCTCTGAACTTGGCTGGAAACATGCTGGAGTTTTATCATCCTGGCCAGTGGCACATTGATAGAATTGTCTGACAGTCACTTTTAATTTCTTTTAAGCAAAATGGACAGTGTATGCACTACCCGTATTTCTCAAAGTCTGGTTTTCTCTCTGGGGCCATAGGGGCCTAAGAGAGCATCATTTATGCTCAATCTATTATGTCTAAGGAACAGCAGGAGTTGCTGTTTTCTACGTCTTGGGACATTACTGCTGACACATAATGTGACCAGGTTAAATCTGTGTATTTTTTAGTGGCTGCCCGGCGTACCGCGTTGACAGAAGTCGACGTCCTATTTTGCCTGAGTCAGCTTTCCCACTATCTACTCTGTGCAGTGGTCTCATCTCTGGTCTCTGGTTCTCAAGATTGATGTTGAAAACAAAGATATTTTCTCTCCACAAGGATGATTTAAAGAAACACTAAACTACTTTTCAGATTTTTTTTTTTTTTTGGCAATTCAGTAACTAACAAGTGGTCTCTCTTTCTATCCCCCTTTTTTCTTAAAAATACCTGTGTACCTGTGAAGACAGTCCGTCATTATTTTCCAAGCTTCAGTTTAGAATTAAGTTTTACTGCTGGTTTATCATGTAAGCTCCTGAAAATAGGGGTTTATAATGAAAATGTTGAAACCACCTTAACCTGTCGGTAAATGTTTTCATTCTAGCACTTATCTGAGTTCCAAGAGAGCCTTAGAAAATTATTCTTAGGTCTTTTATTGAATCTACCAATCACCAGTTGCTTTCTTTCTGGAACAAGCAGAGTGAAGTTCCCATTAAGCCGAAGCCCAGGGAAGTGCCTCACTCTGAACTATTAATAGGTCTGCCTGTGTCCTCTCTTGGGCTCAGAAGCGCTCTTGAGTACTTCTGGCTGCATGCTTCAGGGAATGGGTGGTGAAGGGGCTTTCTTCTGCCTGTGGAAGCTTTCTATGAGTTTCTCACCTGCTTTCCCTTACAACTACTGCTTTAGAAAAGTCAAGAAGATGTCCAGAGTATAGACCTAGTGTTTCTTTTCTTTTTCCTTTTTTAGAGACAGAGGCTCCCTCTGTCACTCAGGCTAGAGTGCAGTGTGTGATCGCAGCTCACTGCAACCTCCAACTCCCGGCTCAAGTAATTCACCTGCCTCAGCCTCCGGAGCAGGGATTACAGGCGTGCACATGCCTGGCTAACTTTTTTATTTTTTATGGAGACAGGGTCTCACTGTTGCCCAGGCTGGTCTGAAACTCATAGCCTCAAGCAGTCATCCCACCTCGGCCTCCCAAAGTTCTGGGATTATAGGCATGAGCTACTGTACCCGGCCGACCTGCTATTTCTGATGAGCAACTTATTGAATTTCATTTGGCACATATATGTTGAGGGCCTACTGTGTGCCAGTGCTGAGAATACAGCCCCGGATGGGAGAGATGGAGCTTTGAATTAGTGGAAAATGATAGTCAATATACAAACATCAAGCTAAGATTACAGAGTAAATGACCTGACTGCAGTTGCAGAGATTGTCACCGAGGCAGTGTAGGTGCTGAGAGAATGTGGAGGGTGGACGGGGCAGTTAGTTCAAGGACTTCAGTGTGACTGGAGTAAAGGGGCAGGCGTAGAGGAGGCTGGGGACTTAGGCAGGGCCAGGGGGGAGGGCCTTGTAGGAGAGGCTTGGATTCCACACTTGACCCCAACACTTTCCCACCCCTTGTTGCATGTGAAACTGAGACAAGCAGCCTCAGCAATTCCCCAGCTGGTTTCTACCCTAGTCCCTGCAGATCCCGATCCAACTGGAGAGCGTCCCAGACTGAGATAGCTGTGCAGAAATAGCTCTTGGAGGTCACCCTTGAGCCTTAGAGGTGCAAACTTTAGACACAGAAGCACTTTTTATTAGTGCAGTCACTTTTTTGAACAAATTGAGATATGATTTACATACAGTAAAATTTACCCTTTTTGATGTACAATCTGTGCATTTAAAAAATGCATGCAGTCATGTGACCACCACTGCAATCAAGATATACAGCAGTTTCATCGTCCTGCGAAATTCCCTCATGTCCTTTTGCAGTCAGCCTCAAGCCCCCTGGCAGCCGCTGATTTGTTGCTCTGTCCAGGTAGTTTTGCCTTTTGCACAATGTCATATAAATGGAACCATTCTCATGTAGTCTTTTGAGTTTGGTCTCTTTCTTTTGGCATAATGCAGTTGAGGTTTATCAGTGGTGTTTTGGGTATCAGTGGCTTGTTCTTTTTATTGCTTATTTTGTTTATTTTTGAGGCAGTGTCTCACTCTGTCGCCCTGAGTAGAATGCAGTCATCATGGCTCACTGCAGCCTCAAATTCCTGGGCTCAAGTACTTCTCCCGCCTCAGCCTCCCAGAGTGCTAGGATTACAGGCGTGAGCCACCGCGCCCGGCCCTGTTCTTTTTTTATTGCTGACTAGTATTCCATTGCATGAATGAGCTGCACTTGTTTGTCCCTTCACCTGTTAAAGTTGTTTAGTCACTGTCACACTGGCACCTCTTCACAGTCATCTTGCCCGCGTGGGTGTGGGGCTGCCTGCCGACCATGCCCGCTTTCACGTGCTCTCCGCATACATTCCCCACAGAAGCCAGCCTCGTCTTTCGCAGACACAAGTCCAGTCCTGCTGTCACCATGCTCAGGGATAAAGGCTCACACTGCCCTCAGAATAAAGGTCCTTGGCATTCTCATGACGCCCTCTGTAATCTGGGCCCTGCCACCTCACTGGCCCATTGGCACCATCACCCGCTCTCACCCTCCCCCTAGCTATTTGGAACTACTGTGTGCCTTTGCCTCGGGGCCTTTGCATTGCAGTTCTCCCCAGCTGGTTGTTCTTGTCATCTATCTATTTGCTCAGATGTGACCTGCTCCAAGAAGTCTTCCTGAGTACCCATCTCACATAACTTTTAACTCCAAACCCCATCACTTCCTGTTCCTCGACCTGGTTTATTCATTTATTTTTTCTTCATAGCACTGTGTGCTCATCACTGTCTGAAGTTAGCACATTTTACGTGCGTTCGTTATCTTGTTCACTGACTGTGTCCTCCAGTTACACGTAAGCTCCACAGGGGCTTCGTCTGGCCTCTTCACCAGGCTGCAGAGCCACCTGGCATACAGTAGCAAATAAACAGATATTAGCTTGAGAAGGAAGACACCTTAGTTTTCTTATTAATGAAGAATTTTCCCTGTGCTGTCTTGTAACTGTTTGATCTTCACTGACACAGGACTTGTGGGAGGGAAGGGGCCAGAGGGTGTCACAGCATGTAGTCAGAGCAATTGAAATAAGTGCCTATAGGAGAGCTGTTCTTGACCATGCTGTGGCCAATCCATGTTAGATGTTAAAAAATAAATATTAAAGCAGTGGGTAGATGACTATGGATTAAAAACAAACAAACAAAAAAAAGCAAGCACTGTGTTTGGAATATAACAGACTTAGGTTCAAGTCCTACTTTTCCATCTGGTAACAATGTGACCCTTGTCTGTAAAATAGGGATCATTGTCACCAAATCATGGGATTGCCATGCGGACTCAATCAGCAAACACAACGCCTGGCACTGGGAAGCCTGCCTCTGGGCATACAGTTCCTTCCTGTCCCCTCTCTTCCTGAATTAAAAGAAGACTGAGGTAGAGTTAAGCAAAACACTGAAGGAACTTAAGGTATAATATTTAGACCAAGATATGTATTGAGAGTAGATTTGACTTGCACATCAGAATATTACCTGAATATCCTTAAATCCTTTTTGGGAGGGAGGGGGTGAAGGATATTCTTATTAATTTATTTTAAAGAAAATCACCAGGCAGCCCATTTGGGGGACTAAATAGGGATTCACCCAGTGAATTGCAGGGTGGTTGTATTGCTCTCTTGGAATTCCACTGTATCCAGGGCCCTGTAGTATAGAACCTGCTGCTTTTTTTGTGGGTACGACTCTACATCTGCAACTGATTGAGTCTGCACATGGGCTTATACAGAAATAATTAGCCACTTGCCCCTTATTTTGAGGGTGCAAGTGGCTCCTCTTGCCAGCAATTACAGAACCACGGAGAAGAAGAAGCCTAGGGGGAGAGCCTGTGGGAACTTAGGCATAAGAGCAAGTTGCTTTTATTTTTTTTTAAGTTACAACTGTCTTTTCCTTTTTAAAAAAGTACTTAAATATATGTAAGCTGCCTACCAGCAACAGACCTACCAGCGACTCCTGGTATCTTTCCCTGGGTATAACACTTCAAATATTTCCTCTTTTTCCCCTTAATTTTGTTCAAAGGTCTTATTTAAATACATTGTGTGCTTTAAGTGCTGCATTTGGTTTCACAGTTGGTTCACAGTACACATCAACTAATTATTAGTAAAGTATCTGGCTTATGAATTCTGATCTATTTTCCTCTGGAAGGATCCCTTGCTGCTTTGCAGCAGCCCCTTACATTTTAATATACTTCTGCAAGAAATTTTGCAGTGACCTGCAGTGTGGCACCTTTGGATACATCTGGATTTGGATCACTCACCCCAAGTGTGTCCTCCGATTAAGGACAGCATCCAGAGGTATTAAGGGACCAGAGGAGTTTGTTAACAAACCATAGAAGTTGTTGATCGCCATCCTGGAACATCAATCTGTGAGATTCCGAAATTACACGTGGGGAAGCTGCCTTGGACAATAAAAGAACAAAACACGTCCTGGCTCTTAATAGGAAACAAAAGTACATAAATAAAAGCAGACTTCTTCTTTAAATATCTGATTCAGAACAAGACTAGCCTCCCAGGAAAGTTTAAGGAACCCGGAATTTAATTGGGAAAAGAAGCCCAGTTTACGTTTTCTTCAGTGTCAGGCTAGCAGATGAGATTGAATTTTTGACACTTTGCAGAAGACAGACTCCTTTCCATTAGCAGAATGAATCTGGGGCCTGTGTCATTATTTTACTTTGTAAATTCTGCATGTGCTGTAATCAGACCTCTCAAATGCAGATGGTTACTGCTGGAAGGAATGAACGGCATTAAACTTTGAAAGGAAGAAAACGAAAGGCTTTCTTAACTATTTCAGCTCATCTGTCCGGCTCTGGGGTTTAAATCACAGGACTGCACGGTGACTGTTCATAATCTTTTTGTGCTTCCTCTCCCTAATACACTGAAGATCCCATGAAGTTCTTTTACCAGGAACTTGAGAGGCAGAAAATATGCAGAATTTGTCTCATTGATGTTGAAGCTCTGTCCATTAGGATTTTTCAGGTCTAGTTATTTTTATGGGTGTCTGTTATATCTTCAGCCTTTTTGTTTTATCTTTGGCCTCCAATGGGTTCTAAGTGAAAACAGGCTATGGATAGAATTGTTGTAAAGTAACTGGTGAGTTACTTTATGTTATTTTATTGAAGGAGCAACGGGAAGATAGGAGACAGGATCTTTGCATGCCCTTTGCTTTCTCATAGAAGATGTCAGTATCAATGCCAACACTGTTGAAGTCTATGCTGTTCTTAATAAGGAAGGTGCAAGGGAAGAGGAGCCATTTCCCCAACCCCCCAGCTCCTACCGTCTGCCTAGACCCATGTCCTCAGGACTCTCCTAAATGTCAGTGAATAATGCTTCTTCAATTCTCAGACCTTTGAAAAATAAGCTCAGTTACTAGAGACTAAGGGAGAATATTGCCAATGTTTCTTAAAGAAGGTGGTTAAGGAAGAAATGGGGAGTAACTATTATTTTTCGGACTCAGTTTAGTATAAAAATGTTTCCGTGCCAGTGTTTCTAAAGTTTGGTCCACCAACTGCAAGATCAAAATCACTTCTAGCACTTGTTAAGCATGCAGATTCGCAAGCTTCTCCCTGACCTACTGAATCAGCACCTCTGGTTGGAGGCCTGGGAATCTGCATTGTCAGGTATTCAGCTGATTCTTGTATGCAGCCAAATTGAAAGCCACACTATTTTATATAATTTTTATATTTTAATAATTGAGGGTTTTTTTTTTGCAGATGTGTGATTCATCACAACACAGTGAGTGATAGGAATAGATGATCCCTTTAGGACTCCTGACTCCATTTAGTTGTGTAAATCACTTGGATGTTACTGCCTCTCAGAGGTTGCTGAAGTACGTTCTTGAGGGCTTTATGTCCATCCACCCCTTTGTTCCAATGAAGAACATAACTCACTGTGTCGCAAAAAATTCTTGAGAAGGCATTTGACCTTAACCTCATGCAAATTCCTCATCTCCAGAGGTCCTTTCATGTTTAGTGTCCAAAATATTTGAGATAAATGTTAAAGATGCTCAAAGTTGCTGTGTAACATTGGTGAAGCTCAGACACAACACTGTGGCTTTAGTCAGAATGAGAGGTAAGATTATACATTCCTAAAGAAGTCCATCTGAAGTGAAGGGGACTGGGGGCACAGGTAGGATTCATCTTTGAGGCCCTGAGGCCCTGCTAGGGCCGTTCAGAACTGGGCTCTGCAAGGTTAAGGCTGGAGTAAGTCTTGCCAAGTGTAGGTAAAACACATTGTAAAGAATCAAACATACAAATCAAAGGAAAAAATACTAAGAGAACGATCTTTCGACAGGTCATGCTTCTGCACCTAATTGAAGAAATGTTGCTGTTCATTTGTACTTCTTCATGCTTCTATTAATAAAATGAAAATAAAAAGTGAATTTGCATATATTGCCTTTAGTTCTTGCATGTTAACAAAGCCCACTTTTAGAGATAGCCTAATGATGGTAAAATACACTTTAATCTCTGTTTCATAAAGCTTTATAACAACTAAAAAGAATTCTAATATACTGTTGGGTTATTTCATAGATTATATTGATAGTGAAATTCATACATACTGAGCTTCATTAATGTGCATTTTTCTAATCTACCACAAAATACATTCTATAGACACCAGAAAATACTGCTTTGGTTTCTCTTTCCAGCACATGTTACTATGTTTTTGAAATGGAACATTTGCTGTAGGGGACAGAACATTTAGCATGAAGGATACTAAGCAATAACAAAATAAATTGTCTGCAAATAACGATGTAGGGTGCTTTGACATAATGTTTCTATTTTTCAGTCTAGTAGTTCATCTCCCTGTCCCTTGTCTGGGTTTGTATTTGATTTGGGGAGAGAGAGTTAGGATTTGTTTATTTAGGAAGTAGATGCAAGAGCCCCAAAATGAACCACGTCCTAATCCTGCCCCCGGTGACTCTTATAACAACATGGTGGGGGGACTTTTTGAAATGCTATCTGTTCTTAGGAGGAAAATGTCTGCAATATGAGTATTTTATCCTATTAAATATTTCTTAAATTAAATTAAAGAGCATAGATAGAGTACTTTAAGTTGGAAAATAGTTTCTTGAGTACTGAAGTGCCGTCATTTTCCCCCAGATGAATATGTACCTTTAATCTCAAATTTAGTTTCTTCTATTATTTCATTTTTGAACTCAAAGGCAATAAATCTCTTCTTTTATTCCCTCTGTAGGTTTCAGATGTTTAGCTCATAAAATTATACAATCTTTTAAAAAAGTAAAAGACCATAGCAAAATTTAGAATTCAAAACAACGACTATACATAAAACAATTCTTTTTTAAAAAATATTAAAAACCCCAAGAACACAGTCAAAATTGCAAAAATGCATCAACTTGAAGTAGTTTAAATAACACAGTTTTATAGCTGTCTTAGAATAACCTTGAGAAAATATTTTCTAAAACGAATTCTCCCTTAAGTAATTCTTTTAGACAGGGTCTTGACGAACAAACTCTCTTGAAGTGAATTGTTTTCTTTGATGCTGCTCTTTTCCTGCAAATTCCACAGGACAGAATATTTGGTTTTAACTTAAGATAATGAAAGTAATTTTCCTTTGAGAACTAGGTTTTCAGCTGAATTGTAAAGCCTGTCTGCAGGTGAGATTTAATTTAATCCTTTGAGTACTTCAGAAGCATTCCTGAGACAGTGGCCAAAAAAGTGACAAGATTAGCACTTTGTTTACTGACAGTGTGTGGACAAGAAAAGACTTTTATCCCTGAAGAGTTTAATGATTTTTTTTTTTTTTAGTGATCTTAACAGCATGTCTTAATTATTAAAAAATACATTATTTAAATAGTCAAAGATAAGACGATACACTTAAGTTTTAAAGTTAGTTGCAGTTGAATTGTAGCCTAGGAATTAAATAGCAACAAAGCAAGGGTGAAAGGCAGGTCGTATCTTGTCAACTAAATTTTAAGTTTAGAATAGAATTAGTGGAAAATGAATGTGTAAGTATGAAAATAAAATGTATCAATGAAAATCTATAGAAGATCAGTTATATATTTCTCAGAATCACTGTCATGTATATATGATTTTCATGAGATTTTAAAGATTTTATAAGGTTCTTTTTCCATGTGTCTTATTTCCTTTTTAATTCCTCTTCTGAGTGTCTTGTGTGTTCCAATAAGCAGACCAATTTTCTCATATCAGGTACTATGGAATAAATACAGAATTTCATGAAAATGAAAGGTGTATGCATGGTTGAAACTCTATCCCAAAGCTACATAGCATATATAGCTATGACTTTCTTATAAAAGTATAGTGTCATCAAAAATTCTTAATCATTTTCTGTTCAATGTAGTACAAATGTACTTCTGCTGCATACAATGATTCCTTTGTGTATACTTTTTGTTTTAGTTAGGGGGATACAAAATATTTAAAAACAGGAATATTTTGCATACTAAATTTGATGGGTTTTAGATTTTTATATGAAAAGCAAACAAAAATAAATTTTCTTCCTGACTATCATGACATCCAGCAGAAATGAGTTTACATGATAGTAGGAGTTTTTTCTTTTTGGAGGCTCTCAGACCTCTTAGCCACCCTGCCATACTCTCAGTAAGTTTAGCCATGGTTAGCAAACCAGGGCGATCTTGTCTGCAGCAGTCACTTATTAATATTTTCACATCACAAATATTTCTCGAAGCTCCCTTTGCACTTTTCCTGTCATTTAATCATTGGATTTTTTCAGGATGTTTCATTTTGTAACAATTTGGGGATGTTTTAAATTTGCTGCCTATTTATTTTATGTCTAAAGGAAAAATTACACAGGATTCCATACTATTTGGGAACATGCTGTCTTGGTTAGGGGTTTGGATCGCATTTTAAAATTAGTTTTAAGAGAAAGGAAATCATATAAATGCTCTGGAATTCAGATAAGCACTGAGCACGGGAAGCAGGCACTTTTGTTTTAGAGTGCCTTATCCATCGGAGTCAGACTGCTGACGATAAAGGAGCATTCTAGACCTTTAAATATTGATTGTGCACTTTGGGGAGCTGTTCTCTTTTTTGCTTTCCCTCTGTCCGTTTGAATTTGGGCTTCGGTAGAGCTTGCATAGTGCAGTATCTCAGATATTCCACAGGGTGTCATGATGTGGTTGTTTGTTCTCAGAACACTGGTAGGAGGTAAGTTGAGCCAAGGTTCGTCCAGTGTTTAAAATGGCTGGTTCATTTTGGTTTCAGGCAGGGAACACTTACTGAGGATCTACTATGTGCCAGGCTCATGTAGGAAAGACAGATGTTAGTGGGATCAGGCAGGTCCTCTTCTTCATTTGTGTTTGGTGTTAATATTTTGGCCAACAGAGAATTTACTAACACAGCGAGTTGGTTTGAGTTTATTTGAATTTATTTCCTATGTAGCTTTTTTGCCGTTTGCGGGTGAATCTCAAACGGAAGATCGGGTTTTATAGACCACTCAATTCCCCAGCTACACTTCAGTTCCCTTCCCTCCATCATCCGGTGGGGACGGGTCCCTGTGTGTGCTGGTGCAGGAAGCTGGCAGAGTGCCTGCTCTACAACACCCCTGGGGGTCATGGGGAGGCTACAGAAGGAGGGGCCCCTGGGAGACAGGCTGAGTGTAAACCCTCACTTTGCCACCAATTTGCTAGGTCACCTTAAATAAGTTACTTCGCTGCTTTTCATTTTAAATCAGTAATAGGATTTTTAAGAATAAATGAAACAATCCATTTTTAAAAAGCATTTTGTGGCTTCCAGTTCTGAGACAAGATGGTATAAACTCACGTTTACTTGCTCTGTCCCTCTAAATATTATACAATTAAATACCTTGACAGAATTCAACAGATAGTCATAAAAGAATTCTAAAAGGTAGGAAAGAAGAAAGTGAATTGGCTAGGGACCTCAGGACTTGAAGAAGGTCATCACGGTATGGTGCCCTCCCTGGGTTTTCTTTCTATCCCCGTATGTCTCTTACTGGCCCCTGGAGAGCCCTGTGACCCTGAACTGCTGAAAAGAATGGATGGAGGGAAGAAAGGAAGGAAAGAAAGAAGGGAGACGATGAGGAGGAAGGAGGAAGGAGGAAGGAAGGATGGAAAGGAGGGAGACAGTGAGGAAGGGAATAAGAGAGGGAGGAAGGGAGGCAACGTGTGCTTTCTCTGGCCAAAGGCGTGGGAAAGGAGAAGCCTGGCTGGAGCCCCGTGACGGCCCAGTCTGCACACAGATGTTGCCAGCAGAGCCCCCATCAAGCCAACCATTCTCCCCATTATATCCCAACTGCCACAGCCGCTCCATCAGAGCCAGGGCAGCTCAACCCTTCTCCAGCCCCAAACCTTTGGTAGCAGAGAACCTCTCTTCCCCTAGCAGTGATGCCAGCAACTCAGGGAGGTCCGGAGGAACCCACATGCTAAACCAAAGCAGGTGACTGTCTATTAAAATAGAAGATATAGATAGGGGGAAAACCCCTACCTCTTAAACATACATGCAAATGTCTGGGATACAACAGAAAATCACCTGTCACGTCAAGAAAATCACCCACTGTGCCAAGAAACCCATCCAAGAAGAGAAAAAAGATCTCAATTTTAATGAGGAAAGACAGTTGAGATGAATCAGATATTAGAATCGTTCGGCAAAAATTTTAAAGCAGTTGAATGAGTAATTACAAATTCCCTTAAAAAAATAGAAACCCTCACTGGAAGAACTCAACAGTAGAGTGGAAATGACAGAAGACAAAATCGGTGAACTCGGAGACAAATCAATAGAACTTAACAACACAGAGAAAATAGACTGGGAACCAAATGAACAGAGCTCAAGCGCTCGTAAAACAAGATTTAACATTCATATCTTCAGAATTTAGGAAGAAGCAGAGAAAGAATATGGGGTTGAAAAAGGTTTTGAAGAAGTAATGGCTGAAAACTTTCCAAATTTGGCAAAAGATACAAACCTACAGATTGGAAGAGATGAGTATATCCCAAATAGGACAGCCACTCCTCCCCTTCCCCGAAACACACCAAGACACGTCGCGGTTAGGCCTCGGAAAAGGAAAAGGTAAGTCTTCAAGCAACCAGAGAGAAATGACTCAATACTTACAGGGGAACGCCAGTTCAAATGAGGGTGAATTTCTGACCTGAAACCATGGAGGCCAAAAGAGATTAGCCCAACATTTTTCAGGCGCAGAAAAAAAGAACATACCAGCCACAAACTCCCTATCTGGTGAAACCGTCCTTCGGAAATGAAGGGGAAGTGAATTCTCTGACAAGGGAAAACGATGAATATTTTTTCCCTAGTAGATATGTATCTACCCTTAAAAATGGCTAAAGGAAGCTCTCTAGGCAGAAAGGAAATGATAACAGATGAAAGATTGGAACTTTACAAAGGGAAGAATAGTGGAATGTGAAATAAATTGGGATGAATAATAATGGACTGTATGAACTATAAATAAAATAGACTATCCTTCTTTTCATGAGTTTCTTAAATCGTATTTGATGGTTACAGCAAAAATTATAATAATAACGTGTCGTGCACTCAAAGTCTATGTTTTCTTTACTTTACAAAAGCTTTGTAATTTGATGCAATCTCATTTGTCTATTTTTCGTTTTGCTGCCTGTGGTTTTGGGGTTGTATAAAAAAATTATTGTATGGGTCAATGCCAAGAAGATTTTTCCCTATGTTTTCTTCTAGAAGTTTCACAGTTTCTGGTTTCACATGTAAGTCTTTAATCCATTTTGAGTTGGTTTTTGTATGTATTATGAAATAAGGGTCCAATTTCATTCTCTTGTATGTGAATATCCAATTTTTCCAATATCCTTCCCTCATTGTGTGTTTGTGGCAATTTGGCAAAGATAAATTCAATATAAGTGCATGGATTTATTTTGGGGATTTCTATTCTGTTCCATTTGTCTATATATTTGTTTTTATGTAAGTATTGTTTTGATTAGTATAGCTTTATTATATATTTTGAAATCAGGTAACATGATGCTTCCAGATTTATTTTTTGCTCAAGATTGCATTGGTTATTCAGGGTCTTTTGTGGTTCCATACAAATTTTAGGAGGTTTTTTTCTGTTCTGTGAAAAATGCCATTGGAATTTTGATGGAGATTTCATCGAATCTGTGGAATGCTTTGGGTAGTATGAACATTTTAACACTATTAATTTTTCCAGTCCATGAACGTGGCATTTCTTTCCATTGATTTGTGTCTTCTTCAATTTCTTTCATCAATGTTTTATACTTTTCAATGTATAAGCATTTTACCTCCTTGGTTAAATTTATTCCTGAGTATTATATTTATTTTTTGTAGCTATTGTAAATGGGATTGTTTTCTTGACTTTTTTTTCAGATACTTTGTTGTTAAAGATAGAAAAGCCATTGAGTGTGCATGTTGACTTTTTATCCTGCAACATTACTGAATTTGTTTATTAGTTCTAACAGGTTTTTGCTGGAGTATTTAGGGTTTTCTGTATGTATTATCATGTCATCTGCAAACAGAGGCAATTTTACTTCTTCCTTTCTGATTTGGATATACTTTATCTATTTTTTTCTTGCCTAATTGCTCTAAGTAGGACTTAAAATGTTATATCAAAAAGTGGCAAGAGTGGGCATCCGTGTCTTATTTCTGACCTTAGAGGAAAAGCTTTCAGCTTCTCACCGTTGAATATGTAGTTAGCTGTGGGCTTGTCATCTATGACCTTTATTATGTTCAAGTACATTCATTTAATACCTAATTTGTTGGAAATTTTTATCATGCAAGGATATTGAATTTTGTCAAGTACTTTATCTGCATCTATTTAGATAATTGTATGATTTTTTTTTTTTTTGAGACAGAGCCTCACTTTGTTGCCTGGGCTAGAGTGCCATGGCATCAACCTTGTTCACAGCAACCTCAAACTCCTGGGCTCAAGCAATCCTTCTGCCTCAGCCTCCTAAGTAGCTGGGACTACAGGCATGCGCCACCATGCCCAGCTAACTTTTCTATATATTTTTAGTTGGCCAATTAATTTCTTTTCCTATTTTTAGTAGAGATGGGGTCTTGTTCTTGCTCAGGCTGGTTTTGAACTCCTGACCTTGAGCGATCCACCCACCTCGGCCTCCTGGAGTGCTAGGATTACAGGCGTGAGCCACCAAGCCCAGCCTGATTCTATGATTTTTATTCTTCATTCTATTAATGTGGTATATTATATTTCTTGGTTTGCATATGTTAAACATCCTTGCATACCAGGGATAAATCCCACTAGATCATGATGTATGAACCTTTTGCTGTATTGTTGAATTGTTTTTGCTAGGATTTTGTTGAAGATTTTTGCATCTATGTTTATCATGGATATTGGCCTGTAAATTTTTTTTTTTTTTTGTAGTGTTCTTTTCTAGCTTTGTATCAGGGTAACTTAAGGCTTAAGGTTTGTTCTTCTCTTTCTGGTTACTTGAGGTATAAAGTTCAGTTGTTTCTTTGATGTCTTTTTTTTTTACTTAATGTAGGTGTTTATCACTATAAACTTTTAAAACTGCTTTTGTTGCATCCCGTAAATTTTGATATGTTGTGTTTCCAGTTTCATTTGTCTTAGGATTTTAAAAAATCTCCCTTTTGATTTATTTCTTGATCCACTGGTTGTTCAGAAGTGTGTTGTTTAATTTCCACGTATTTGTGAATTTTCTGAT
>CAUYRT010036811.1:0-18273 GCA_963574885.1 Lepilemur ruficaudatus | reverse complement strand
GTAAAGAGGATAGATCTGTTAAATGTTCTTATCAGAGTTTTATTAAAAAAAATTATAAATTACATTGGAAAACCCTAAAGTTACACAAGGAAAGTTTTAGAGGTGATGGGTTCACCTCAGTTGTGGTGATGGAATCAAGGCTGTACTTAAACATCCAAACTCAGCACCTTAAACACATGCATGCAGCTTTGCTCGTTTGGCTGCTTTTCTGATCAACTGTACCGCAATAAAGCTGTTACACACACATCCCTGCGGTATCACCTACTTACATTCCCGAATTCACCCTCTACAGCGCATCATTTGGGAGGTTTTACACCTTCACAAAGCGTGTAAGCATCACCCGACCCAATCCAGAACAAGGAATGATTTGTCTTCAAAACAAATCATGATACTGCAATCACAACGTATGTCAGAGTTACCATGGATCATACAAGTTGTTCCGTAAAATCGATTTAGTTAAGATGAAAGAAAGAAAAGAAAGAGAAAGAAAGGAAGGAAGGGAGGAAGGGAGGGAGGAAGGGAGAAAGGGACGGAGAGAGGGACGGAGGAACGGAGGGAAAGAAAAGAAGGAAGGCGAGGGGAGGGAAGCCGTGGGGACGAGAGGGGAGGAGAGGAGAGAAGAAGAGGAACGAATAAGAAAACGTTCAGGTGGCTAAATCCTGCTCCGTAAGTATTTCCAGGGGCGGCGAACGATAATTTTAACGGTGTAAACCGCGTTCACCGAACTCTGCAGACCGGAAGGCAGGAAAACACAACAAAAAGTCCCTAGCATAACCGACACTTCTGAATTAGTATGAGAAACTGATATCCCTAGAAACTTCAGTTCCGGGCTTCACACTCTAGTAAGCAAACTTCTTTTTCTTACATCGCAGAGGTCGAAGGCCGGAACTGAAATTCTCGCTCACCTGACTTCCTGCGATTCAGGACCGAAGATTACGTTGCACCGGAAGAGGAGGGGCTCCTTTCCTGCACTGCGTTTCGCCATGGTAAGGAGTCGGCTTTCGGCCTCCCGGTTTATCTGCCTCCGTCCTGAGCAACAGCGCGGTTCCACCTCTTTGCTCCTTCCCTTTTCGGGCTTCCATACTTAGCGGGTGAGCGGGTGGCGATGCTGGTTGTGCTTCTTCGTGAAACTCGATGAAGAGAGCTGAGGCCGTAGAAGGGTGCGGCTCTGACCAGTGAGCTGGCGCTCCTTTTCCGGCACGCTGGGTGTTAGCTCCCTAGTACGTATGTCCTGGGACCGGCGGGGTTGAGGCGTGAGTCCGTTGTGGCTACCCCGCCCTGTACTGGGTTTTGCTCGGACTACACGCTTAAGTGGTCTTAGATTTGCTACGAGAGCATACGCTCTCCCGACGGACGCTAATGAGTCCCGCCGAGGTTTGCAAAGGTTGGTGGGTCCTGTGGGGTCTCCGTTGTGCTGGGAGGTGCTGTCTCCTCTGGCAGGAGGTAATATTTGCCCACAGCTGGGCACGGCTAAATACCTGGACCGACCGTTTCTCCTCGGAGTGATACATCACCTGTTAGCGGTTGCTGCCAGCTGAACATTAGCTTGCATTTTCGTGTCAGCAGAGTAGACCTTTCCGTGAAAGCTTGCTGTTCTTTCCAGGCCCGGGGTCCCAAGAAGCACTTGAAGCGTGTTACAGCACCGAAGCATTGGATGCTGGACAAACTAACGGGCGTGTTCGTGAGTATTAACTTTATTTGCTTCTTGGTCATTAGTAAATGTTACAGACCTACTACTACTTGCTGTTTCGTCGGGGCGGTGTTTGCTTTTTCCTAAACACTTGCACGTAACTTGTCCTTGCACTCTCTCATAAAGGACATCCTCTTCAGAAGCTGTGGGTCAGACTGCCCTCTGTGCCTCTTCCACCCTCAACTTTGAGCACTGTTGCCTGAGCCACAATTTCCCTGAGAACCAAGGCTTTCCATCATTTAGTAACTACTTATTGGGAGCCTAATGCATGCCAGGTATGCGTTAGACACCCTTGGGGATATGTTGCCGGTGCAAAATGGTTCTGAAATGGTTCTGACAATAACGATGAACTCCTCCCCCCTCCCTCCCTCTCTCCCTCCCTTCCCTCCCGGTCTCTCTATCTCTTTCCTTTCTCTGTCTCGTCCCGTCTCTGTCTCTGTCTGTCTCTCTCATTGCAGCTTATATCCTACTGGCGGGAGAGAGTAATTGGCAGTATATGTCCACCTGGCAGTAAGGGCCAGGGAGGAAAAAGCAGGGCAGCAGGAAACTCGGGCTTGGAGTGATTGCAGTTTTAAAGAGGGCGAAATGGGACAGCCTCCTTTTAGAGATGAGAAGGAGGTAAGGGAATGCACCATTGGAGATGTTTGGGGGTTAACATTGCCGAAAGATCTATCTGGCTGCTATGGCGGGAGAGATTGTATCACACAACCAGTCCCTCCTGAATTCCTTAATGTTTGCATTCTCATACAGATGCAGGGTTCAAAACACTAGCAAAAGGAGTCCAGGATGGCACATCCTGGTGGTGTCCTTTGCTCTTTGAACTTGCCACTTTACGGCGGACTCTTTCTGGGCCCAGAGCCAGGGGGTCAATGAGGGTACCAAATTCCACAGAAGAAAAGAGTTAAATGACAGTGCCTTAAGTCACTGGAAATAATCAAGTGTATCTAATTCTAAGTTGCTTGTTTTAAGGGGTAAAATAGCTGCTTTTTACAGTTGAGCCCCCGTTACTGGTTTCATAGTGAAGGCTACAGGAGCCCATGGAAAGGGCATGAGTTTGGGTGGGGGCGAGGGTGAGGAATGCCAGAGACACTTGAACTGAACCTTGAGGACTGGGCCGGATTTGAAGATGAGGACAGTGTGCCCAGAGGCACGGTACTGCAGGAATGCTACCTGCATAATTAGGCCTTTCACCGGAGGCAGGGATCTGACAAGATGGGGACCGGCAGTGCCTACCTGGCGTAGTTCACGTGTGGTGGTGTGGTAATACTGGGAGAGTGCCTGAAGCCGTAAGAAAGGCTTGGCTTTCTGAGACAGAGAGGTGACCAGTGTTAAAGAAGGAGAAACTTTGTCAGAAACAAGGTGCTTAAAATACCAAGGGGTTTCTGAGCAGGAATAAATATGAGGTGTCTGTGAAAGTAAATATCCGGCCTTGAGGGTCCGCATGGGAGGTACTTTATAACTAACTTGTTTGGATTATTTGGCCTGTTCTTGACAAAGCTTGAACTCTAGGGTAGGAGAAATCTGTGTTCCTTGTCCTAGGCTTTCAGAGAGCGGCTGGAAGGCTTATTGTCTGGGGTTGTGGATTTGCAGCCTGTCCCTGTCAGTTTCTGCTTCCCATGCCACCTCTGCTATGGCCACATAGTAGCTGACCTCTCTGGGCATGCCACTTTTTCCTAAGTTGTTAAATGGAGGGGGCAAGGCACTCATTGTAAGAATACTTGCTGGGAACCTAGTATTCAGTCTTGTTGGCTTCACTGCTTTCCCCCTTTGCGATCATGGAAGTGTGGTTAATGATCGGGAGTCTTTTTGAGGGGGGGAAATGCTGCAGGGGTCTCTGTGGAAGCAGCTTTGAGAGAAGTCACCATGAGAAAGGACTCCTGTGTGATCTGGAGCTGAAGAGGTAATTGGAGAGTAAAGTTCAAGACGGTGGCAGTTCCAGAGCTTGAGCAGCTGAGGCTTTTATATATACTGGAAGGAGATATCCAAAGGGCATTATGAATAACACAGAGACTGTGAAAGTGTAGGGTTAGTGAGTTTGAGGGTTCTTGAGCCGGCAGACAGACAGGATGGGAAGAAAGAAGCATGGAGTGGATGTTGCTGGAGTGGTCCAGCAACATTGGTGGGTCTCGTGTGGAACTCTGAAGACTGGAATGATGAGAGAGTACTAGAATATGTCGTGTCAGGCCATGGATATAGCATAAGCCACAACGAAGATACATGGGATGTGATGGTGTGTTGAAGGGAGCCTCTCAAGGGTGGGGAGGCACTACTAGAGGTGGTGGTGCTTGGGATGCAACTCAGTGGGGAGGTGGGTTATGAGGCCGGATTGTAGGGGACGAGAGGGCACAAAGCAGCGTTTCCGTAGCTGAAGGCCTACTTTTCTAACAAGACAAGACCATCCTGTCTAAATTGATGAAATAATTGCCCTCTTGCATTCTTCTTCCCCACGAAAAGTTAAGTTCAGCTTAGCTTAACTGAAATGAAGCACGATGCCTGCTAAATCTGGGTATAAGGCGTGGATCTCGAGAGATTGAGTTGCCTACCGTTATCTTTTTACAGGCACCTCGTCCATCGACAGGTCCCCACAAGCTGAGGGAATGTCTGCCACTCATCATCTTCCTCAGGAATAGACTCAAGTATGCGTTGACTGGAGATGAGGTAAAGAAGATATGTATGCAGCGCTTCATAAGAATTGACGGCAGGGTTCGGACAGACATCACTTATCCTGCTGGATTCATGGGTAAGGAAAGAGTTACTTCTTTATGTTGAAGAAGGAACAGGTTGAGAGAAGACAAGGCATGGGGTTAACTTGATGTCAAAGATAAACAAAACCCCAGGCACAAAGCTAAAGGGGTAAGGACAAGTTTTCATCAGTCACGGCACTATGGCAGGTAGTATTGTCCTGTGCAGTAGGTAAGAGAGTCTAGCCTGAACTGAACTGTAGAGAGTGAGTGAGGGAGTGGGTCTCAAGTGAAATATAGCAAATGGTTGGTTACTGTAGATGCAGCTGATTCTGCTGTGGCTGCTCCCTGGCAGTTACCAAAGTTACGCTCCTACCTTCCCACAGATCCTGGGAGACAGAGGCCCTGTCCCCAGTTGCTGGCTGGCACAAACAGGAAATCCTTTTGGCAGCCCTGGGTTTCCTTAGGCAGGCACTTGAAGGGGAGTGGGGAGGGTGCAGACAGGGTCCTCTTGAGCTGTCAGAAGCTGTGTTTGTTCAAGTACTTGTAGGCCACGGCTGAAGTTTAGCCAAAAAGAGGGCTCAGAGGAGCCTGGCCAGAGTCTGGTCACGGAGAGATCTTTGTCAGTGAACAGGGTTGTAGCTGGGTCTTCTCACTTTGTCTGGCGGTGACCTAACTATGCCCAGATCTCCAAAGAAGCTGTTGCAGCTTGGTGGGAGGGTGGAGGCGGGAGAGAAGGTTCACACCCTTCTGGGGAGAAGGTGAACTGAGAGGAGTATAGCGAGGGGCAGTGAGGTATTCTGACCTAGTGCTTTATTCACCCTTTCTGTCCACAGTGACAGGTTCAATACTTTTCAAACAGCTTTTTAGCCTACTGTTGTCTAGAAACACTGTGGGTGCTTGCTTTATTAGGGGCGTGGAGGCTAAAGAGATCATGGAGTCCCAAACCAGACTTCTCCAGAATCCAGCCAAGTACACCCATTAAGTACTGGGGCTTCTTCTTTTTTTTTTTTTCCCCCACAGTGTCCCCCCACGTCACTCAGACTTGGGTCTGCCCCCGAACCCCCAATTCTCCAGTGTTCGCTCCCACCCTTTGAGCACCATAGTGTTAATCAGTCAATACCAATTTGATCTTTTTTTGATGTAGGCATTTATTGCTGTAAACGTCCCTCTTAGAACTGCTTTTGTTGCATCCCGTAAGTTTTGGTATGTTGTGCTTTCATTTTCATTCATCTCAAGATATTTAAAAATTTCCCTTTTAATTTCTTCTTTGACCCCTCTGTTGTTTAGGAGTGTATTATTTAGTTTCTACATATTTGTGAATTTTCTGAAATTCTTCCTTTTATACCAGGGTGGTGAGAAAAGATACTTGATGTGATTTCAGTTCTCTTAAATTTGTTAAGACTTGTTTTGTGGGCTAATATTGGTCTATCCTGCAGAATGTTCTGTGTGCACTTGAGAAGAATGTGTATTTTGTTGCCACTGGATAGAATGTTTTGTATATGTCTGTTAGCATAGTTCAATGTTTCATTATTGGTTTTCTGTCTGGATGATTATACTGAAACTCTTGTATGCACAGTAGGCATATAATTTATAAAACTAAGTAATGTCATCCAGATGAAAAGACAAAAATAGCATATATCAAGTATTTAGAAAGATATTGCACAATAAATTTTTGATACCAATTATATAAAGAGAGATCTTAGCAAGAATATATTAATTCAGTTGTTTATTCATGTAGTCAATCAATAAATTAGTGTTTATTTTGTGCCAGGCACTATTCTACACGATGAGGGATCAAATGTTGGTAAAAACCTACATGGGCTCTATCCTTATAGAGCTTACAATCTAGCAAGCAGATATGCATTAGTTAAGTCATAACACAAATATGTATACACTGCAATTGGGATAATGGCTGTCAGGAAGATGTATATCATGTAAAAATTATATAATAGGGATAAAACTTAGAGGGTAAGGGAGGATTCCTGAGGTCATGACAATTGAGTTAAGGTCTAAATAAAGTAGGTGTCAACCAGGTGAAGAGGGAAAGTAATGGTGTTTCAGCAAAGAGCATGGTGAGTGAAAAAGTCCTTATAGTGGGAGAGAACTTGACGCAAGAATATAAGGAAAGTCAGTGTGGTTATAGCATTGTAGGCAAGGATCAGAGTGGTGAGATCTGAGGTTGGACAGACTTTGAAGTCATTGTAGGCCATGGAAAGGTTTTGAGTGGCCTGAGAGCCATGATAAACTATTGAAGGGTGTTAAAGCAGGGAAGGAACATGATCTAGTTTGAGTTTTAAAAAGTCAGCTTTGGTTTCAGTGTGGAAAATCCATTGAAGGAATCCCAGAGAGGTCTGAGCAAACCAATTAGATAGATAGCTGTTAGAGTGGTCTAGGGGAGAGATGATGGAAGGTTGGAGTTGGGTAATGATCACAGAGATGGAGACAACTGGAGGGATTTGAAAGGGTTTCTTTTCTTTTCTTTTTTTTTTTTGAGACAGAGTCTCACTCTGTTGCCTGGGCTAGAGTGCCATGGCATCAGCCTAGCTCTCAGAAACCTCAAACTCCTGGGCTCAAGCGATCCTCCTGCCTCAGCCACCCGAGTAGCTGAGACTACAGGCACACACCTCCACCCCTGCCTAATTTTTTCTATATATTTCTAGTTGTCCAGCTAATTTCTTTCTATTTTAGTAGAGATGGGGTCTTGCTCTTGCTCAGGCTGGTCTTGAACTCCTGAGCTCAAATGATCCGCCTACCTCGGCCTCCCAGAGTGCTAGGATTACAGGCATGAGCCACCGCGCCCGGTCCTGAAAGGGTTTTAGGAGACAAAATTGATGGGATTTGATAATGAATTAGATATGAGAGTAATGGGGAAGAATGTTAATGATGGCTCCTAGGTTGCTGGCTTACCTAACTGTGTGGATGGTGGTCCCATTCTCTAAGATAGGAAACCCTGGAAAAGCACCTGATCTAAAGGAACAGAATGTCACAGAGGTGTTATATTGAGATACATTTAAGATAGCTAAAAAGAGAGGTCAAGATGGCTATCTAGATCTAAAGTTTATAGAAGAGGTCTGATTTAGAGATGAACAATCATGAGTTACTGAATCTGTGGCTATACATGAACATATAAGATCAAAGAAAGGAGGACTGACATGTAGGAACTCTAATATATACTTACTAGATAAGGAATGTTGAGCCTGCAAAGGAAATAAGAGTGTTCAGAGAAACAAGTGAATGTTGTTCTATGAAAACCAAGTATTGAAAGACTTTTAAGGAGGGAGTGGTTACTGAAACTTCTGAATTGTTCAGTGAGATGAGTAAAAAGTGCCCTGTGGACTTGCCAGTTTGGAGGGGCTGTTGGTGATATGCATTGCAGAGATTTTAGATTCCATTATTTTCCTCTGAAAATAGTTGCATTTTTTTTTTAACCATGCAGTTTAATTACTGGTGGATCACCTTGATCATGAAGAGTCTTGATTTTAAGATTTTTTTTTAGTATGGGTCTATTTGGTGAAATTTCTGTCCTTCTCTTTAGCCTTCTGGTCATTGCTTCAGCTGGGTCCCTTGTAGTCTCACCCTATGCATGCACAGTTTTGGCCTTCTCCTTTGGAGAAGGATTGAGGTGGATTTACGCATGGGTTTATGGCTGTTTCCATTGAAGGATTTCTCTCTCAATTCCAAGTTGCTCTGGCAGCCTCAAATTGTGAACTTTTGACTCCTTAGCCTTATGAGACATTTCTGCTTGAGCTCTTTCACCCATGAACTGCCCAAAGTAGGAAGCACTCTCAGGGGAATGGATAGTTAAATCAGTATCTCATGTACTATAGCTCCCCTTTTCCAAGGGTTTATCTTTTCCAGTTTCTGCCTAGTGACTTTGCTTCCTAGTGACTACAAACAGACTTTCTTTTCGTGTTTTATCCCGTGCTTCTTTATTTGGTATCTATTCTGCTAAATTGTATTGGTTACATATTTGTTTTTAACATGTAAACTTGATGAGAGCAAAGGGTGTGTTTTATTAATATTTGTTCTATCCTGTTGTCTGACACAGAGCGGTGCCATTTACATAGCTGCTACTTAATAAATGTTGATTTGGATTATTTTTATGAAGAGTCAGGATTTAAAGTATTCTCAAAAATTCATGTCTATTTTTAGTATACTACCATGAATATGAGTTCAAAAAAGATTTTTTAGGTAAAAGTCTAAAGTATAAATATTCCTTTAAAAATTTTTACTATTTTAAATATGTATTTTAAAGATAATTTTAATATTTTAATATTTTAATTCATTTTAATGTTGACACATTATCATGTGATCTACAAAGCTGCTAAAATTGCTGCTTAAAACTATTGGATTTTCAATTAAAGTTGATACCAAAATGTATTATTTTCATATTAATTTATATAAAAGCAAACCTAATTTTCTATGTGAAATAGAACAGCGATGTCTTTTTTATAGAGTACTGATAATTTCCAAATTCTCTGTAGTATGTTTGAAAATAATGTCTTTGAATAATTTTATTTAAAAAGGGGTTTTTAATGCTATTTTTAAATCAGACTTTTCAAGATCAGTTTAATGGAAAAAAAAATTTGTCTCCTCATGTCAAAACTATATTAATAGAATTTTTGGAGGGGGTCATCCAATTTGCCCTTGTTATCAAGTTAAGTATTCTCAATTTGTGGAGAAGTGACTGTAGCCCTAACCTTAATAAATCAACCTATTTTTAGGTGTAATTTATAGTCATTAACATGATTTAGTACTAACTATATTTTGTTTTCATAGTTCAGGGTGTACTTGAATGCAAAGAGGTATTATAAACTGTTTTCTTTTAATAAAAATGGAATTTTTCACTTGTATACGAATTCTGTATTTATTGCAAGTCCCATTTGATAATCACAGTAAACTTATTACATCAATTTCAAGAATATGTTATATTTTTTGTACCATAACAAACCATAGTTGCATTTGCTCATATTTATGAATTTTTCTTTTTGATTATTTGAAAGAGGTAAATTGCTAAATGAAGCTAAATAACTTCCTTTTTCTCCTTTCTTCTTCAGAATCGAGTTTCTTACTGGGAAATGCCCAGATTGTGGATTGGCCTGTAGTTTATAGTAATGACGGTTTTTGTAAACTCTCTGGGTATCATCGAGCTGACGTCATGCAGAAAAGCAGCACTTGCAGGTAGGTAACAGAACAACTTAGTAATCTCTTCTGAATTTAACCAAATTCTGAATGTGGTTAAAAGGCTTAAGCCTACTTGGTCTCACATATAGAAACTACTGTGTTAAAAATTATATTAGAATATTAAGGAGACTAAATTGTCAATGGAAATATGTAGATTAAGAGCCTTTGGTGAGAACTTTTGGAAAGAGAAAGATTTTTACATATCTGTGACTTAATCGATTCACTCAGTAAATATTTTTTGATTTCCTACTGTGAGCCAGGAACTGGTGTAGGTGCTGAGTGATTGGAGACACATCCTGTGTCAGGGAGCCACTTTGGGCATCAGCATCTCTAGAACAACTAAAACTGTCTTGAATAAGAGTAAACAACCCCTATTCAAGTAGAATATGTTTCATGAGCATTTAAAGAACATCAAAATGAAGTTCTTACATCCTATGTAAATCACATGTACTTTGTAATGTTGGTACATTATACCATTGCTATTTTGTTCAACTTATTTAAAACAGAGTCTGACTTATGTTATTTATACCAATTCTTTTTAAAATATGTAATTTCTGTGAGTTTAAAGAAAATATTAAGAAAAAAAGGGGATCAGAAAAAAGAAAAGGAAACCATATGAAGGACCAATTTAGAATCGAAAACTTTTCTACAATATTTCAGTAAGACCAGATGGGATGTTTTTTCCTTGAGTTAATTTTTCTCTAAAGCTCTCACTCTACTAAGCACTGAACCAAGTTATTTTAGAACTAGAAGGGATCTGACTATTTTTCTAGGCCAAATCCTCTGTTTTTCAGATGAGAAGACTGAGGTAGAGCTATGTTAAGGGACTTATCTAGGGAAACACAGTGATTTATCTTTTTTCCTACCTATTTATGCTGAGAAGCATTGTATGTAATTATGTACATACACAGTTGACCCTTGAACAACACGGATTTGAACTGCCTGGGTCCACTTATAAACGGATTTCTTTCAACAAAATGCAGATGGAAAATACAGTAATGGGGTATGCGAAACCCATGTATAGGGAGGGCTGACTTCATTTATACGTGGATTCTGCAGAGCTCAGTAGGGGACTTAAGTGTGCGAGAGTATTGGTATACGTGCGGGTCCTGGAACCAGTCCTCTATGTATACCGAGGGACAATCCTCCTTTTCTCTCTAAACTTGCACACACACGCACATTTATGCTATGTCTTCATGGAGGGCAGAGATTTCATATTATACCATTGAGTATAAACCTGTCTACACACAGGAATCACTTGAATAGGCTTTGCAAAACATAGGTTCCCACACCTCTTAAACCTTCTGAATCAGAATCACCTGAAGTGGGTAGGCGAGGTTAGGAGTCAGTATTTTTAACCAATATCTTAGATGATTCTGATGCTTATCCAGGTTTGAGAAATAATCTGTTCAAATAGAAGAGGTTCCCTCCCTTATCTTCCCCCAGCCATCTTCATTTTTCCCTCTGCTAAAGTTATTCCTATATTTAGTCTTCGCTCCCAGGTGTGAAACTGGTAAATGGGAGTGTTGAAAAATGATGGCCCCTGGTTGAGAAACTCCCTTTGAGAGCATGATTTCCTTGTGCCTTTTTAACCATTGGGTGGCCCTTCACTCTTGTGCTATCACTGTCACTGACGTGTGTGTTCTAAGTACTGGGAAGTTGACTGTATTAAACATCACAGCCCAGCTATGCCCCCAGCAGGGTTTAAGTTAGGAAAAGGTTAGTTTTATGGTAGACCTTATCCTGTAGAACAGTTTTTATAGAGAGTTCCAGAAAACACATATGCTCCCATACACATTTTTTATTCTTAGACTGCTGATACTCACTCCATTTTCCATCTGAAGGTAATTATGATTCCCTAAGCAAGATGTGTTTTTCCCTTCTCCGACTCCTCATAGTTCTTTGTGTGTATTTCTGTTGGCATCATCATTTGACATTAAACTAACTTTCCTTACCCCTTGGGTTTTTATTCTTATTGCTTTTGCTGTCATTTTTGAGAAGTACTGCTTTTCGTATCTGAATATATTTTAAAGTTTTGCTCCCATCCCTTCTTGTGTCCCAGGTATCTGCCCTATCCCCAACCTGTTTACTTTGGCAAGTACAATGTTTCCTACAAAGGATTCATTAAAAAAATCCTGGTGTGTTACATTAGCATATTCTCTCCTCTGAAAAAGCTGCTTTTGCCCTCTTACCAGAAGTACCAGATTTTAAGTGCCTTGAAGTAGAAATTCTGTCTTGCTTACTTTTGTATGTGCTACAGGACACAGCAGTGTGTTTTATGCCGGTATTTGTTGACTGTGATGGGCTTGTTTTGTAATAGACCCTAGCCCAGGTTTCAATTGCTCCTGTATAGCGTGCTTGTGCTTATTATTTTTCATCCCAAGGGTTACAGCATTTGAGGTGGGTGAGGAAGAATTTTGGATTATGTTATGCTTTTTTATAGTGGAAAAAAGTATGTAAGTCTTCCTCCAAGTCATCTTTGCTTATCAGAGACAGTATTTTCAAAATGATCACGCTCTTAATATAAGCAATTACTACTTGCTTGTACAAAGTGCTAAATGTGTTTTGCTAATCTGAAAATTGCAGCGAGTTTGATGCCCTCACAGAGTGATGAAGATTGGCATCTGATATATGAGCAAATGATGTCTGAACGTTATCAGGTCTTCTTGGAAGCGTGATCTATTTTAATGTGCTCCCCTTTTAAACTTCCTCATCTCCTTCTAAAATTAAACTATATCCATATTATGTTTGCTGCAGCATTATTTAGAAGAGCGAAGACCTGGAAATAATCAAAATGTCTAGTAGTAGATTTGTTAAAAAATATTATGGCAAAGCCCTATTTTTCAAAGTTATTTGTTAGAAGGACAATGACACTGGAAAAAGTTTACAATATGTTAACATGCTAAAAGAAAGAAACTCCAAAACAAACAAACAAAAACACCCCAGACCATCCCCAGTTTATAAAACAGTATTTGCGTCATGATTCTGATTCTTCTTTTACATATAACTTTTTAAAAATTTCTTGAATAAATATAGAAAAGCCTTTGAATAGGAGACATAAAAAACAGGGAGAAAAGAAAAAATTATATACATATTTAGAAATACAGGGTTAATGGCTAAAAGTGATTATATTATAGTATGTGAAATCACTGAATTCCAATTGAATACAAATCATTTCATACTGAAAATAACCTTGTAAACAATTTGAAGAATTTTACTTGATCTTATTATAATAATGACAAGTTTCAGACAAACCTGAGATAATAAGAAGCTACAAAGTAGTGAGCTTCATTTTGTGTGGGAAAATGCAGCTTGTGACACCACATGTATCAGAAAAAAAGAATCATCTTTATATATGACTTGCATTAGATGATTTAAAGTCAATAGACTTAAAGTAGCAACTGGTAAATGATTACATGTTGTATTGTAAAATATTCAAGTGTGAATCGTTTCATGTGAAAATAAAAACCACATTATTTTTGTTTTTTACAGTATAAAGAGGGTAATATTTATTTCTTCTGCTTTCTTATCTTTTTCCTTCTTTGTCCTTCCCAACCCCTCTCCCATTGGACGACACATACAGAATCGAGTTAAACATACTCCTCAGTTTGTCTCAATATTTCCTTGTGTTCTATCTGGACAAGTTCTCTGTTTTATTTCCTTTTCTTTCTTTTTCTTTTCCCTTTCATCCCATCCCCCTTTCTCCTTCCATAAGTTATTCATTCTAGTGTGTTTATTGTGTGTCTTTCTAATCTATCTTCCATTGGTTTATTAAATATGCATATTCTTGAAATGATGTGGCTTTGTATGTGTTTGTTTTTAAGACCTACATAATTCTTACTGTAGAGTGATCTTTACGACTCTTTTCATCCAACATCATGTCGTTGAGATTTCTTTATGTTGTTGTCTGATAACCTGTCTCATTATGTCTGCTGCTCCAGTGTTTCTTCAGCCTTCATTTTATTTATATATTCTACTAGTCGTGGAATCCAACTTCTGATATTTTGCTACCTCCAACAACTTGGAGATAAACGTCTTATTGCACATCTTACTGTGGCCCTGTATGAGAAGTTTTCTGTCTCTATGCCCTGAAATGGAATTACTGGGTAGTAGAGTATATGCAGAAGTCGTAAATTAACTGCTATGAGATTGCTCGAGGGGCCTCCTGTTTCACTCCCACCAGCCATGAGTGAGGGTTCTGGTTTTGCTACATCCTTGCTATATCATAGTAGTATCTAACTTTCTATTAAAAAGTCTTATATGTCCTAGATATTATCTCACATTTCTTTTAGCTAAAATTATGACACCTATGACGCTTCAGGATTCCTAGGAAGTTTAAATCTTGTCCGTTTTATTGTCTAATAATTTCATTTTCAAGCCTTTGGATTATTTTGCTGCTTATTGGAGGACACAAAAAGTATTGCATGTTTAAAGAAGAATATAGGCTTTGGGAGAATAGCATTTATTTATTTTTAAATTTTTTAAATTTCAATTATTATGGATATGTGATAGTTATACACATTTATGGAGTACATGTGATGTTTTGGTACAGGCATATGCTGTGTAATGATCAACTCAGAGTAAGTGGGGTATCCATCCCCTGAAGTATTTATCATTTCTTAGTGTTAGTAACATTCCAATTCCACTCTTTTAGTTATTTTAAAACATACAATAAATTGTTGTTAATTATAGTCACCCATTATGCTACCAATATGTGATTTTATTCAATCTATCACAATGTATTTTTGTACCCATTAGCCATCATCTCTTTATCCTCTCTGCCCACTACCCTTCCCAGCCTCTGCTAACCATCATTCTACTCTCTATCTTTATGAGTACAGTTTTTTTTTTTTAGCTCCCACATATGAGTGAGAATATGTTAGTCTTGTCTTTCTGTGCCTGGCTTGTTTCACTTAACATAATATCTTCCAGTTCCATCCATGTTGTTGCAAATGACGAGAATACATTCTTAGTCTATGGCTGTATAATATTCCATTGTGTATATGTACCACATTTTTTCATTTTTTTTATTTCAAAATATTACAGGGATATAAATGTTTTTCGTTACATGTATCGATTTTGTTATCCTTGAGTCAGGGTTATACGTCTGCCCATCACTCAGATACTGTTCATTGTACTCATTAGGTTGGTTTTCACTCATCCCTTTCTCATCCTCCCCCTGCTTGATTTTCACTGAGTTTTACTTCGCTCTTTGCACTTGTGTGCTCATTGGTTAGTTCCAATTTAATAGTGAGCACATGTGGTATTTGTTTTTCCATTCTTGATATACTTCATTTAGAATGGTGATCTCCAGTTACATCCAAATTGTTGTAAAAGGCCTTAATTCATCCTTCTTCATCGCTAGTAGTATTCCATAGTATACATATATCATACTTTGTTAATCTATCCATAAATGAATGGGCACTTGGGTTGATTCCACATCTTTGCAATTGTGAATTGTGCTACAATAAACATTTGAGTACAGGTGTCTTTTTGATAAAATGACTTCTTTTCCTTTGGGTAAAGGAAAAGTAGTGGGATTACTGGATCGAATGGTAGGTCTACTTTTAGTTCTTTGAGGAATATCTCTACTGTTTTCCGTAGAGGTTGTACTAATTTGCAGTCCCACAAACAGTGTGTAAGCATTCCTTTCTCTCTGCATCCACAGCAGCATCTATTGTTTTTGGACTTTTTAATAAAAGCCATTCTAACTGGGGTAGGATGATATCTCATTGTTTTAATTTGCATTTCCTTGATAATTAGTGACATTGAACATTTTTTCATGTGTTTATTGGCCATTTGTCTTTGTCCATTCATCTGTTGGTGGGCACTTAGGTTGATGCTATATCATGGCTATTCTGAATAGTATAGCAATAAATATAGGAATGTAGATATCTCTTCAATATGCTCATTTTGATTCTTTTGGATATATACCCAGCAGTGGGATTGCTGGATCATATGGTAGTTCTATTCGTAGTTTTTTGAGGAACCTCCATACTGTTCTCCATAGTGGCTGTACTAATATACATTCTTACCTACAGTGTATGAAGGTTCCCTTTTCTACCTCCTTGCCAGCATTTGTTGTTGCTTGTATTTTGGATAAAAGCCATTTTAACTGGGGTGAGATGATGTCTCATTATATTTTTGATTTGCATTTCTCTGATGATTAGTGATACCGAGCATTTTTTCATGTACCTGTTGGCCATTTGCATGTCTTCTTTTGAGAAATGTCTACTCAGATCTGCCCAGTTTTTATTGAATTATTTATTTATCTCTGATTGAGTTGTTTGAGCTCCTTATGTATTCTGCTTCTTAATCTCTTGTCAAATGGTTAGTTTGCATATAATTTCACCCATTCTATGGGTTGTTTCCTTACTTTGTTATTTGTTTCCTTGGCTGTGCAGAAGCTTTTTAGCTTTATGTGATCCCATTTGTCCATTTTTGCTTTGGTGCTTTTGAGATCTTAAGGAATCTTTGCCAAGACCAATTTTCTGTTTCCCCAAAATTTTCTTCTAGTGGTTTTATAGTTTCAAGTCTTACATTTAAGTTTCCCCATCCCTGCTAACATTTGTTGTTGTGGGACTTTTTGATAAAAGCCATTGTCATTGGAGTTAAATGATATCTCATTGTGGTTTTGATTTGTATTTCCTTGATAATTAGAGATGTTGAAGATTTGTTCATGTTTGTTGGCCATTAGTCTATCTTCTTTTGAAAAGTGTCTGTTCATGTCTTTTGCCCACTTGTTAATGGGGTTATTTTTTTTTCTTGCTGATTTGCTTGAGTTCTTTATAGATTCTAGTTATCAGCCTTTTATCAGATGTATAGCATGCAAATATTTTCTCCCATTCTGTAGGTTGTCTATTCATTCTAATGATTGTTTCTTTGGCTGTGCAGAAGCTTTTTGATTTGATCAGGTCCCATTTATTTATTTTTGTTGTTGCTGTGATTGTTTTTGGGGTCTTCTTCATAAATTTTTTGCCTAGGCTAATGTCTGTAAGAGTTTTCCCAACATTTTCTTCTAGTAGTCTATGGTTTCATACCTTAGGTTTAATCCATTGATTTGATTTTTGTATACGGCAAAAGATAGGGATCTAGTTTCATTCTTCTGCACATTGATTTCCACTACCCAGCACCATTTATTGGAGAAAATTTCCCTTCTCCAATGTGTGTTCTTGGCACCTTTGTTGAAAATGTGTTGACTGTAAATGCATGGATTTATTTCTGCATTCTCTATTCTGTTTCATTGGTTTATGTGTCTGTTTTCATGCCTGTATCATACTGTATTGGTTACTATAGCTTTGTAATATAATTTGAGGTCAGGTAGTGTGATTCCTTCACCTTTGTTCCTTTTTCTCAGGATGGCTTTGGCTATTCTGGGTCTTTTATGGTTCCATATAAACTTTAGGGTTATTTTTCCTATTTCTGTAAAGAATATCATTGGTAGGGAGAGTGGCATTTAAAAGCATACGATCTTACCTCATGATCTTTAAGAAGCCCTGACATTCAGCACATACTGTTATTGGTTAGGCAGGGACCACTTTAATTAACCTGAAACTTTAAAAAACCAGTTCTTCTGTCCTTTTTGTTGTTGTTGTTGTTGGATAGAGGGGTGAGAAGGGCAATTAGGTAGCATAGGTAGGGAGGACTGAAAAGTAGATAGATGCTTTCAGATATATTTGTTTCTAGAAGGCCATTAATAATCCCTTAGCCAGGCTACCAAATTAGACAGTGAAGCAGAGATATTAAGAGACTTTTTATTGGATGGATTTCACAAGCAGTTTTATTAGCACAGAATTATCTCAGCAGCCAGTAAGAGCACTTGACATGTGATGGATGTCAGTCAGCCTGGCTCCATTTGGCTGCAGCTCTGCCTTGCACCATGGCTCTGAGGACAAGTGTTAGAGGGCAAAGGTGCCTCAGTGATGTCAGACTCTGCATGTTGGAGAAGTCCAGTGCTATCCCTGGCTTTCCTTAATTACATGTCATGGATCTGCCATTTATTGCTCAATCTAAATCCTTTTAAGACCATATAAATTAATGGGTTGTGAAACCTTTGGGTTATGATCCACTGTGTAAAGTAATGTCTTTGATTTATTCCAAAATTACCTTTCAGATTTTGAAAGCTGTGTTCTTATTTGCTTTTAATTTTTCTTCCTTAACTCACTTGCTCAGGTTTTTTTTTTTTTTTTTTTTTTTTTTAATCCTTTGACTGCAGATCTTAGTTCACCTGCCATTAACCTTTATAATGATTCTGCTGTTCTGGCCAATTCTGAGCTGGAGACCACATTTATCAACTGCATTTACTCAGCCTCTGTTGTTTCTTTGATGAGGCATTTCCTAGTGTGTACTATAGCCCATCGGTATATAGTATTGCCAGTTACCAGTGGTGACTGAGTGTGGTGTTTTATCCTAGGAACATTGTTGCCCTTTTAGTATAAGGTAAGATAGGCTGGTGCAACTCATGATCAGTTTGTATTTTTTTCAGAGTTGTAAGGTTCTTTTCTCCGTTGGAAGTCTGCCAACCATTACAGCCATCCTCACTGTTAGGTGTCATAATGAGGCTTGTTTGTGAGATTTTTTTTTTCTTCCTAAAATTTTATTGGGGGAAAACTACAAAACATTTACAGTACAATGTTTACAGTCACAATTTGTAGTGAGCTGATTTCCCAAAATATATTACCACTCAAGTTGACTTACCTTGTTACATTCAAAAAC
>CAUYRT010036809.1:0-14986 GCA_963574885.1 Lepilemur ruficaudatus | reverse complement strand
AGGATTCAAGCATTGCAAAAGTGATCCATGTAACCTTAAACATTTGTACCCCCTTAATATTTTGAAATGAAAAAAAATAAAATAAAATAGTAAAACCAGGGGCTCAATCCCTTCCCTCTGCTGAGCTCCCCAGTTTCTGTACACGGAACCTGCAGAAAATAACCGTGCCTCCCTCAATATTTCAAGAGTTGATTGTACAATTTGTTAATGACCCAGATGTTTTGCTTCTACCTTTTTTTCCTTTGGCAGTCATTTTTTTTTAACTCTTCAAAACACTGGTAGAGGGTTTTGTACACAGTGAGCTCAATAAATATCACTGGCTGGCTGAGGAATGTCTTCTTCCTGCCTTTTTGACATTTTTTTTGTTCATAAGCTCCAAAGGAGTCGGAAAAAAATGAAAGAAAAGCAGGCAGAGCTTGTTAGCCAACACTAATAAATGTACGGAAAGGGTTGTGTGGGGGTAAGGAGGGGAGAAGGGCTTATAAAATCCAGAGAGTTTGATGCTAGTGGCTTCATAACCACACTGAAGAATTTCCAAGACTGAACGACCCAGGTTCTTCCCACTGTTGCCAGAATAGGACTTGGGACTTTCAGATCTTCTCCCGGTTCTTTTACCCAACGGCCTTCCCCATACTGTTTGCCAACTTGCTTACAAAACATTTTCCTCAGCCAGGCACAGTGGCTCACGCCTGTAATCCTAGCCCTCTGGGAGGCTGAGGCGGGCGGATCGCTCAAGGTCAGGAGTTCGAAACCAGCCTGAGCAAGAGTGAGACCCCGTCTCTACTATAAATAGAAAGAAAGAAATTAATTGGCCAACTAAAGATATATATATAGAAAAAATGAGCCGGGCATGGTGGCGCATGCCTGTAGTCCCAGCTACTCGGGAGGCTGAGGCAGAAGGATTGCTTGAGCCCAGGAGTTTGAGGTTGCTGTGAGCTAGGCTGACACCACGGCACTCTAGCCCGAGCAACAGAGTGAGACTTTGTCTCAAAAAAAAAAAAAAAAAAAAAGACTCCAAAGCACCTTTAAAATATATTAATCTCATCTGCTGAATTATAGGCAAAGCAAAGCGCAATAAGTAAGTGTAATATTAATATTTGCTGTTCCTTCCCTGGATCTCTTACCCCAATTATTCAAATAGCTGTTCCCTTCTCATCATTTGGGTCTCAGGACTAATGTCACCCCCTCACACAGGCCCTTCCAGTGAGTCACTCCATTTCAAGTGTCCTCCCCATCACATGATCCCATTTTACTTCTTCATTGCACTAAGAATACCTGAAATTTATACACCTGCATTTATATAGTCTATTTCCCTCCTGAGAACAGAAGCTTCACAGAAGATGGAAGTTTATCTTGTTAGTTGCTACCAGGCACACAGTTAGCCCTGGGTAGGAAACGTGTATTGACTACATTTAGGAAAAATAAATAAATAAATAAAAGAAAAGAGAATTAAGACCTCAAACCAAAACAGATAGGTTCTGGTTGCTTACCGCGACACACTGAGAACACAAGTGGCTCTGAAAACCAAAGCCATTTTGAGGCTGGGGTGGAACCAAAATCCAGGGAGTCTACACCAGATCAGTGTCCCGGACTTGACTGTTTTTCATAGATTTCAGGAGTACCCACCCAGCTTGAGATGTTTGACAATGAGGCCAGCCAGCCACCGAGCTCAGGTTTTATTTCCGTTGTCCTTCTGACGTCAGAAAAAGCACGAGTTGCTGCACAGTTTCTTCTATCAAGGTGACAAATTACAGCCTCGCTGGGCCCTGCATTCTGCAAACCATAAATTTATTCCCCTCTCCCGCTTATATCTCAAAATGTAAAAACCCAGTGCAGAGATGTCAAATCCCCTTCACAAGGCAAATGAATACCGTTTCCTAGCGGTGGCGTCTTTTTCACTCTTACTACGTACAGCACCATGGACTCAGCTGAGAAAGTACGTGATCCTGGCGGGGCAGTTAGGTTTCCACCAGAGAAATGGGCTTGTAAAAACCCCAGGTCCGCGCCGCAGAACAAGACAAAGGACTCTCAATTGTAGCACCACCTTCCCCAGCCCAGGGCAGCCTGTGAGAAAGACACTGCGAACTGCGTGACGCGGTTACCGCGAAATTCCTTTTGCCGCCATATGCACTTGTGCAGTCTCTGACCACAGTTTAGCATGAACCCAGGGACAGGCGATTTGGCAGAGAAGCCGCGCCAAGGCAGCCGCGTAACCTGCGGGGTCGCAGTGGGTGCGGAGAAGCCTACGGATTATTTGGGGGGCGAAGGGCGCGCACGAGGGCGAAGGCGCGCTTTCCTCCCGGCATAGCCCTAGCGAGTTTAAAGGCGGCCTGCGGCAACGTGTAGGGACGCGACCGAGGTGTCGCGGGTGCGGGGAGGAGGTGAGACTGGAGGCGAGCGCCACCCGCGCCCAGGTCCGCGCGAGCGGTGGCCTTTTGTTCGCCGGCTCAAGTGGACCCCCGGTTCTCGGAAAAGCTCTACCTCCTTTGCCACTCTCCTTTTTGGAAAGAGCCTCTCCAGGGCGGGAAAGGACAGTGAGTCACTGCCCGCATCCTCCTACTACTCTGTGTCACAGAAGGGCAGAGCGCGAGGCAGGGGCGGCAAATGCGCTCCTATTTACTCGTGCTCTCGGCCTTGGCTCCCTAGCCGGCCGCGCGCGGCACCCCTGGGGACATCACACGCTCTCCTCTGGGCCTGCGGACACAGGAAATTCCCTCTAAAGGTCTTCACTCCTCCGGTACGTCGTGGCGCACTCAGGTCTGCTGCACTCTCCCTCCAGACCTGGGTGGTCCCTGACCCTCCTAAAATGTAACCAAATCTAGTACCACATTCTGCCACCACGAAAACCGACCAAAAAAGTAAGCCACAGCCCGCGCGAAGGTGAAATCTGGGGCCCCTGCGCTTCCTCGCGCTGCCGCGTGCGTTCGGGGAAGAAGAGGGGACTCGGACTTTTCCTTTGCTAAAAGCAAAATCCAAACGCATCGTACACAGCCGCTCTCTCCCTCTTTTCTCGCCCGCAGGAAGATTTCTACGTTACCGCCTCCTCTCGCATCTAAAACATCCCGCTGCAGCTCCCTCAACCCTCCCCGGAACGGAGAATCACCTTACCTCGGGAAATAAAGGGAAAGGTGACAAAAGGCGACGTTGAGGTGTCCGCCCTTCCGGGATTTTTATCCCCGGCCGTTTGATGTCCTTTGTGTCAAGGTCTGGCTGCGGCGGCCGGGAGAAGGTGGCCCCTTCAGCGCGGGCTGGGCGGGGAGGCTTGGCTTGGCGTGGCGGATTTCCGAGGAAGGTGAAGGGCGGAGGTTCCCAGCGCCCTGCAGGCGGAGTGGCGTGGCTGCCCCAACCCGCGCTCGCCTGGCTCTCCTCCTCCTTTCGGGGAGGATTGCATCAGAATCTCCCCCACCACCAACCCCCACCCACACTCTGCTCACCAGCCTCGCACTTACATCGACACGCGCGGGCGCTGAGGGTCTCGAATCCTACTCATTCTCCTACTGGGGGCCGCGTCGCCCTTCTGGATCCATGGCTCGTGATGGTTTAAAGGGGAAAGTCAGGCCATTCCTCCCGTCCCGCGCGACGTCTCCTCCCCTCCTGCGCGCCCGCTCTTTAACCAAGGCTGCGTGTCACTGAGCCGTGCCCGTCACATGGTGTAACTGCTGGTGGCCGCGCCTTGCTGCCACCCTCTCGCAGCTCCCGGAGGATGCAGCGACCGCGGCTGGCGGAGATTGAGCACCGGGGAAGGGGTGAGGGAGGGGTTGCGGGGCGCGGGCGTGCCGGGCGCACTGGAGGTGCCACCGGGAGCGGAGGCTGCGCGCTGCCGGGGCACCTGCCCGGCGTCCCCCCCGGGGCCCGGCGGCGTGCTTAGAACCCAGCTGCGGCGGCAGCTGGAGAATGGGAACCCTTAGGGATCGCGGTGGGGCGGTAAAGGGGCACCGGCGGCGGAAAGGAGGGCCGGGAGCTTGAGGAGGGGCTGCATTTTGGGGCCCGCCGGTGCCCAGCCGGGCCGAAGGAGCGAGGGGAGTTGCATTGTGGGTAGGGCGCAGCGACAGGATGGCCGCGGGAGTGGCTGGTCGGAGCGCAGCCCCGCGAGCCGCTGGCAGCGCCTGGAGTTGCGAGCAGCGACTGAGCGGTGGGTTGGCTCCGGCGACTACCCGCAAACGGCCGGGGTTGGCGGGAAGGGGACCGAAGTGGCCGGGGGGACGGGGTGCGCGGGCACCTTTGGAAACCCTTTGTCCCTACCCCGCAGCGGGAGGCGCTTCCCCTCTTCCGGATTCAGCACCCGCAGCCCTCGCCAGCCCTTCCTGAGACCTGCCCTGTTGGAGCTCGGTTTGAGGGGCCTGGGTGTGACGCGACCAGATGGCTTTGGTGAGCTCCCAGCGCGCACCTGCCTAGGCGCGAAGAGGCCGGGCCAGCTCCTGCGGGGCCTGAAGACCCCACGATACTCCCCCTAGGACCCGGTGTCGGGGCTCAGCGAGCTGGGGCGCTCTAAGTCGGGGGGCGGCGGGGGCGAGGGAGCAGGATGGACATGAGGGCAGGAGCAGCTCGGCCCGTCTCCCTTCCTTGTGCCTACTCTTTGTTTCAGACACAGCCCCTTTTAACTGGCTACTTCCCTGCAGAGGAGTTGTGTGTCCTTAAAATGGCGACAGGAAATCCCACCTGCGCGTCAGCCAATTAGACTCTTTATAGCGCGAATTTGCAGGGTGGAAACAGCGATGGTTCAGGCTCCGTGTTTCATCAAAACAGGAAAGGGGAGGTGAATCATAATTCAAAAATTAATCTACCTGGCGCGTTTCAAGCGGGCAGACTGAGTAGTCACTATCGGAGTGGCTGTCACCTCTGGAAAAGCGAGCTGACAACCATATTTTACACTCCTCATAATTGGCTACAATTCTTACTGCCTTCGAATGGCAGTAAATGGTCTCTATTAGTTGAACAATGGCTTCCCGAGAACCCTATTTAGAAGGCATGCTCTTGAATAAACCTGAGAAACTGAAAGGTCAGTGCGAACAAGAGGCAAAAAGACGGGCAACCTGGTCAGACAGACCTGCATTCAATTTCTTCTTCTGACATTTACGTCTCCCCTGCCTGCTTAAGTTTTGTCCTAGTCCTGTTTTCCCAATTTGTATAAAAGAGGATACTAGTACACACAATGTAGTAATATTCTTTAGGTCATCAAAAAATTGGTTCTTTCTACTTAACTTACCAGAGGAAGCTAATTTAATATAAAATGACTGATTTTAAGCAGTGTGCACCTTGCCTGGCACAAATAACTTCTTGTGAATATGGTAAGAAATCTGAATAGGTAAAGTAAGTAAACTGTGAGCCACAGCTCAACAGGCCTGTTGAACTGTTTATTAAAGGCAGAATGTATATTCGGCAGTGTTTGTTTAAAGAGGATCTGACCTCAAGCTTGTCTTTTGATGCTGGTTTTAACTTACTTGCTAATTTCTGTGAACCCAAAGACTGTGGTTACCTCTCACTTTTTGAATTGGATCCATAGTTATGAATTGAGCTCCTATTACATGCCTGCTAAGGACTTTACATGTCAGTGTTATCTCATTGAATCCTTTCAACCTCTCAATTAGGTATTATTCTCTTTGTATAAACAAGGAAGCAGGTTCAAAGAGGTTAAATTGGCCATGTTCACGTAAGACAGTAATTAGTGAAGGCGGAAATGATTCCCATTCAGATCTGAATTCAAAGTTCATGCTCTGCCTTAACCATGGTGCTGCAACCATTTGCAATGAATCATTCTTGGGAATAGAGTTTGCAAAGATCTTCACCCCTCCTATGGATCTTATTTGACAGCCTGGAACTGGAGTGAATATCTACATGAACACTGCAATGAAGGACTTGCTGTGCGGAGGATTAGTGTGGAAGGTGGGGTGGGGAAGAGGCAGTGTTCAGGAAGAATGCCATATAACTTCAGTGTGAGTTGTCTCCGGGACTGCTTATAGGTAGGTGAAACTTCCTTTCAGGGGACATTTCAGTAGCTTGGCATCTAAACCCAATTGCTTTGGTCTCATATGGGGGCCAGGGATCTCCTGATACAGCTTCCCCTATTTGCTGTGTGCTTACTGAGAGACAAGCAGCAGGTTAAGCACCTTGCAGATCTCACTTAATTCTCATGACATTGCTAACAGGGCAGATCATCCTAATCCCTGATTCAAAGGTTAGGAAATTTATCCCACGTCCATACAGCTCTAATTGGTACATCCAAGTCTTGACTCCAGAAATGACTCCAAAGCTAGTTCTCTATGTCTGGCTCTAAAATATTCCCCAATTCTGGAATAACCCTCTCTGGAGGACTAGAAGGTAGGAAAGGTTTCAGGCCACAAGCCTTCGGATGGGGACCACTGCCCTGCTTCTAGAGAGACCAGGGAGTCAATTTGCTCTGTGATAGGTTTGTGAGGTCCAAGGGCCTTGTCAATAGTATCTAATGTTATTTGTGAATCTTTTCCAATTGAACAGATTTCCAAAATGGCACGAAGGTAGTCAGGACATGTTAGCAGGTTTGATTACAAGTTGCCCCAGAGAACTGAGAAAATAAAATTTCTGTATCTACTCTGAGAGTGAGGTTAGGGAAAGGATTTATTCTGTGAAAGGAGAATTGGGTAACTTTAGGTCACCTAGGAGTTTTCTAGTAGTTCCATAAGTCTTTTTATGTGGTTCCAGGAAGGAGGGGCAGCTTTGTAAAGAAAGAACAATTGTACCCCAAAGAGGATTCAGCCTGAACTTAAGCCACGTCTGCTCTCATCCCAGCTTCACCCTGTACTCACCTGGGTTGCACTTGCTCCCCATCTGGGTTGCCCAGTAGGATAGCTACGGAAGGGGCCACCACCAGCTGTGTGCTTGCAGAGAATATGGGCTTTCCTCCGTGGGTTTCAAAGCTCTCCAAATACATCTGGTCAGATACCAGCAGTCTTCTTGTGTAAGAATTTTTAATAATAGGATCAAAACTATTTCCTGAATATAATTTTTTTTTTAATCTGTAAAGGACTATTATAGGACAATCTGATTTTTAACATTGATGACAAAGAAGGAAAGTCAGCAGGTGGGGTTATTTCAGAATAAGTGTCCTGCATTTTTTCCTACTTGTAACAAAAGCAGTACAGCCATCAAATGAACAAACCCTACCTCTTTAGAAAATAAGTCGTTTATTCTGAAATCAGTCATTTATTCCTATTTATAGGGTCTGCCCTAAAACAACAAATGGTCTTTAAAATTGTTGGTTTTTCTTGACTGATGTAATCACATTTCTTTGCCTGATTAACTCTTTTTACCATCCTTGATGGTCTTTGGATCTCATCCATAGGTGACAATATTTTGACACTGGAAGTTAGTGAAGCAGCGACGGCAAAAAGTAAATTTTCAGTTAAAGGAGCCCCCAAATGTCTTGTCCATCCTCCTGCAGATACATGGCACCACAAGGCCTGACCCCACTCAGTAGGTAGCACTCTGACAGGGGCTGTTGTCACCTCTTCTAGCATCATGGTGAACGTGCTACCTCACCAGATTTGTAATTGCTTCTGTCAGGAGGTCAACAACTCCCACTAACTCTAAACTGAATTTAAATTGAAATCCCAGAATGAGCCTCTTTAAAAATGTCTATTGTCTCTGATTGTGGCTTGGGTCATCTTTGTAAAGTCACATATATTTTTTATCTGTTAGGGCTGCTGGGAGTGCAGTTCATTAGGTATTGCCACTGTATGGCAATACTGTCACATTCATTCAAATTAACTAAGGACCCATGGCCAAATGATCAGTCCTGGAAGTTTAATGTCTAATTTGCCTGACATGCATCATTACATAGGTCAGCTGTGAGTACAACTCCCTCGCTTGTTGCAAAATGGAGTCGTGATACCCATCTGATGATCAAATGACTCAGTGCCTACCTACAGAGTTTTTAAGCACAAGGCTTTGTGCATAAGTGCTCAATAAATGGCACCTGCTATTATTTCACACACTTTGCACAAATAAGAATGGGCAATGCATTTTCAAAGCCTGAGTTTATGGGCACAAGGAATTTTATTATGTTCACCTCAACAGCTATTAAACAGCTGTTAAGCCCACTCCTCAAATCCCATTCCTCCCACTGTGGGAATGAGGAGAAAGAGGTTATCGGAAAATAGTTAGGCCTTCACTTCAACTCTCAACCTAACTTTAAGGTAAGAAAGGTAAGTTTTGGATCTATAAGAATATGTTAATCAAAAATATAACGGTTCCAGAATGGAGTATAGCATCTGTACCTACTAATGGTACTAGTGTAAATTGGTAAAACTTTTGTGAGGTAGCAAATTTAGTGGTTAAGAATGTAGGCTCTGGGACCAGATTTCCTGAGTTCTCATCTTGGCTCCATACCCTATGAGCTCTGTGCCCTTGGGCAAGTTACTTAAATTCTCTGTGCCACAGTTTCCTCATATTTAAAATGGAAATAGGCTGGGTATGGTGGCTCACACCTGTAATCCTAGCACCTTGGGAGGCTGAGGTGGGAGGATCACTTCAGGCTAGGAGTTTGAGACCAGTCTGAACAACATAGCAAGACCCCGTCTCTATAAAATATAGAAAAGTTAGCTGGTCATGGTGGTGCACCCCTATAGTCCCAGCTTGGGAGGTTGAGGCAGGAGGATCACTTGAGCCCAGGAGTTTGAGGTTGCAGCGAGCTATGATGATGCTACTGCTCTCTAGCCTGGGCAACAGAGTGAGACCCTATCAAATGAATAAATAAATAAAATGGAAATAAACAATGCCTTATAAGGAAATAAACCTGCCTTATAAGATTATGTGAAATATGTATGTTAATACATGTCAAGCACTTAAAATAGTTCACAATTTAAGTATTCAATCAATAATTAGTACTGGAAAATAATTTGACAATAAGGAGATAATAACTTAGATACTATTAGTGTCACTTCTGGGAATCTGCACCCTAAAAATAAAACATAAAAAAGTTTCCTAATAGCACAGAAGCTACAGGCACAGACTTTGGAATCAGTCAAGTAAAGATAAAAAGCATGTTTCAAAATACTCATTTAAAGCAGGGATACCATAAATTCATAAATGATAGTCCAAATTAAATGCATGGTGGGTAGGCTTGAGTAAAGCTGTAAATCTTCCATCAGCCCTAAGAGATACATTAAGAAACAGGATGCAGGGCTGACTTTTCCTCAGTTCTGATCCAAGGTGATAATTCCTGTTTCTTACTTAACCAGTCTGGGCATCCAACGGTGATACAGCCAGAAAAAGAATCTTCATCCAAGACCAAGAGAAACAAAATTGATAGCAGGGAAGTGAGGAAAGGCATCAAGGAAAGTGAGAGTATAGATAAGAAAATGCGAGAAAATAAATGACAAGATCAGAAGACAGAAATATCTGAAACAAGTCACAAATGCACAGCATGAGCTATCTCTGGTCAGGACTAGAGCTGGGTCATCTTAGGATTTTGGAGGCATACTTTCATGGGTTGCTATTTGATTGAAAGATCTTGCTGAACAGAGATATGGTTTTTGTCTTTTCTGCTAAAAAGTTAGCTTTTTGGGGGAAAGGGTTCTTTTCTGTTTTTTTTTTTATGTTTGTTTCTACTGCTGACAGTATTTAAGGGGAAGAAGCCTATGTATTACTCAGAGTAACATGCTTTACTAAAATAGGCTTCCATTCTAAAGGATTATTTTTAAAATAAGAAACACCAAATAATATTCAGTGTGCTTGATTTGAAAGGATTCTTTATTTGGTTGTATTTGAGGCATACAAAGTTATTTCATAATCACAAAGGGGGTAACTTTTTTTCTTTTTCTTTTTCTTTTTCTTTTTCTTTTTCTTTTTCTTTTTCTTTTTCTTTTTCTTTTTCTTTTCTTTTCTTTTCTTTTTTGAGGAAAAGGAACGAGAAGCTTAGAAAGGGGGTAATTTTAACCAAAGATTCAAAATTGATAATCTTCCTTTGATGTATATGTATAGTAATTTATACACACGTGCATGTGCTTCTAAAATAAAATGTTACATTTTGATTCAAATGTAACATGTCCAAAATTGAACTGATTGTTTTTTCTCCCAGCCCCAAACCTTTTCTTTTCCTGTAAGCCCCATCTTGCAAAATGGCACCAGCTTGGGCACAGTTGCTCAAGCTAAAAGTATGGGGATATCTTGGCTTCATTTCCTTCATTCCTCACGTCTAATTAATTCACTCTTTCAACTAACATTTACTAAGTGCCAGGCATTCTGCTAGTCTTTCATGAAGCTTGGAGTTAGAGTGAGAGACCGATAGAACTCAAACCATCTTGCCAGTGAATGAAGAAATTACAGGTGGAGATAAGGCTCTGAGGAAAAGGAGCATGACTGTGAGAGTCACAGAGGACTGTGCTGCCCTGGGAATCGTGGAAGGCTCCCAGAGGATGTGACCCTTGCTTGGATTCTATCTTTTTTATGCAGCGGGTTTTAATAAGGAACGAGTAATGGACAGGATCCAATGTGCATTTTCAAAGGAATATTGCCAGTCCTATCACTCTACCTCCTAAATACTTCTTGGCATCTGTTCACTTTCCACTATCCTCACCACCATCACTAGCATGAACCTCCATCAATTCACTCCTGGGGACGTTTTCTCCAAAGGGCAACACATCTCATCATTAAAAATATCTTGATTATACTTACCCAACATAATATGTACATGTATGTATTGGACAATAATATATACTCATACTGTCCTATTATATGTGCATTAAAAGCAGTCACTAAAAATTCAAATAAAATTTTACATTTTAGATTTGTTGACAATATTTTACCACTAAAAACATATTCCTAATTATTACTGAAATATTATCATTTTAGTGGGAAAAATTTGACTCAATGTACTTTATGATTTTTTAAAATCTTAGTTTAATACTCTGTGATACAGCAATTCACAAGTGTGGTTCCAAATCTGGGTTACATTGATTCTTGGATTTAGTTGCTGTCATAGCTGAAGAGAGACCTCACAGAGACATGGGGACCTAAAGGAGGCAGTGCCCCACTGGCTACACCTCCCAGCCCAGCCATTCATTTCTCAATCCTATCCGCTAATTTACAAAGATTTATTTCTTTTCATTGTCAGTCTACAAAGGTACACTTAGATGAGGGTCATCATTAATGCTCATGGGAGTGAACGCAGGAACCCTACCTCATAATTTCGAATTTGTTCTGACAGACTTCTCACAGTTGATTAGATGGCCACTGCTTTGCCATACATTGTGGCCAACCAAAGAGCTCTTACTAGTAGTGAAAGTGTCAGCTCTACTTTTTCTTGTGTCCTTATGCTTGCCTTATTATTATTTTTTAGATAAGAAGTTTATTTAGAGGAATCTTTTAAATCTATGTCCATTTGGGAGGATAAGTTAAAACATCCATCTTTGTCCATTTGGGAGGATAAGTTAAAACAGATGATGTGATTTATAAATTCACTCAGTGAAGCATACAGAAATGGCAATACCTTAAGATATGCTGAAAGGGGAAAAATCAATGAAGGCACCATTGTCATCCCTCTGTACCTTCTTCAAGACACGTGAGTGCTGTGAGTGACAGGAAGCCATCTGATGTGTGGGCTGACTGCAGTCCGCTTTATGAGTATTCATGAGTCTTCCATGAGCATCTCCTAACTGGACTCGCCCTATCCACTCTTGGCCAGCTAATTTTTCCACTACAGTTTAGAAATCACTTCCTCAGGGGACCATTTCTAAAGCCTAAACTAGCTTATACGTTTCCCTACATTAAGATTATTTATTCAGAGACTGTCTTCCTCACCAGTCTGCAAGCTTCACAAGAGTAGACGCCATGTTCTTAATGGTTTTCAAGCACCTAGCACAAATAATAGAAGCTCAAAAAATATTCGTTGAATTAATGAATAAGTAGAATGTCTTAACAGTTAAGTAGTTATACTTCTTTTATATTTAACTTAAATTTCAGGTCTTTAAAAGCACAAAGAATTGAAAAAACACGAAATATCAAATTTACATTTAGCTAAGTACTTGAAGGTTAGTGTTCTATATACACAAATCAAATGAATAGCAATTTTTGGATCTATAGCTATTTTTGGAAACTTGTGTGAATAAATTGCAATTTTAAAACACCAAGAGTAAGTACCTATTGAATGTCATTTTTGAAAGGGAAAAAGGAGCCTCAACCTGTACTTTAAAAGTAATACATTTAATTGAACAGTTTTCTAGTTTATGCAAACTATGTGGAATATTCAGAACTCTAACCACCTAAAAATTACCCTTCTTATAGGCAATATAGTTTTTGTTGCTAGAATTATCTGGATAAATGCTGGCATTCTCCAAGGCATGTTGTTAGTATGAAATGAACATTTGTAAATGGAGACTAATTAAATTTTGTGCTTTAAAAGAAGAGTTACAAGTTAATTTGTTCTGTTGTTTCTCCTTGCTCTTCTTATACCAGTTACCATTTAGGAATTATACTGTGGGCCGGGTGTGGTGGCTCACGCCTGTAATCCTAACACTCCGGGAGGCCGAGGCGGGAGGATTGCTCAAGGTCAGGAATTCGAAACCAGCCTGAGCAAGAGCAAGACCCCATCTCTACTAAAATTAGAAAGAAATTAATTGGCCAACTAAAAATATATATAGAAAAAATGAGCTGGGCATGGTGGCACATGCCTGTAGTCCCAGCTACTTGGGAGACTGAGGCAGAAGGATTGCTTGAGCCCAGGAGTGTGAGGTTGCTGTGAGCTAGGCTGATGCCACGGCACTCTAGCCAGGGCAACAGAGTGGGAATCTGTCTCAAAAGGGAATTATACTATGGTTCAGATATGAACCATGTAACAGTATCAATTTAATAATGAGCTCAACAGTTCTTTCCCTGTATTGTCACTTTGATCAATAAAGAAATGCACTGATCTTTCTTTCTAATAGAATGCTGGAAAACCATCCTACTGCTTGGCACTTGTTCATTCACTTTTTCATTCATCCAATCGATGTGTTCCATGTTAATTCCTTTTGTAGCATTCTTTATTTGATTCTCTTCTCCTCTGGAAACTTCCTCCTGAGTTTATTTTTGCTTCTGTGTTTTCATCTTTTTCTTTACTGACTGTAAAATTTTCAATCATTAAAAAAAGAAATAAAAGAGGGAGGGGGAAAATGGGGACAGGGGAAAAGAAAGGGAGGAAATTTCCCTTGATTGTACATTTCTCTACCTATGGCTCTCATCTTTCTTCTATTTGAGAACCAGCTTTCTCCAAAGAATAGTAAGTAATGTATGTTTCTAAATCTTTACCTCCCAGTAAGTAATGTATGTTTCTAAATCTTTACCTCTTTAAATACACACACATACACACACACACACACACGTGCAAAATTAATTTACTCTCGCTGTATAGAACTTGGAAAATGTAGCTAATATAAAGAATGTAGAGAAGAAAACCAGAACCAGCTATGTGTCTATAGACCATAGTTAACCACTATTGACATTTAGATCATTTTGTTTATGTGCATTTTGTTTTTTACATTCAAAATTACGTCCAATTTTGTATTTGTATGTGATATTCAATTATGTTGGTTTTATTCTACCATTAAAAATTTTTCAAAAACATAAATTCTAATAACCACAAAATGTTCTATCATATGATTTTATAATTCTCATTAATTTCAGATTTTCATTTCTTTGTATATATGTGTAATACTTCATCCCCATCTCTGATTATTTCCATAAGATCAATTTCTACAAGTAGAATTACAGGGTGAAAACATGGCAACATTTTAAAGTACTTGATACAGGGGTGGGGCACTTCGAAAGGGCTGACTACAGGCACCTGGCACTCCACAAAGAAGGACTAAAACAGTAAGCAGATAATCACATGTCAAATAGAACATGTGAGAGAGAACACTAGAACTCAGCAGGAAATGGAACAGGGAGGTGACAGGGAACATATGGAAGGAGAGGAAAGTGAGGCAGCTGGTCCAGCCAGGATTGGCTAGGAGCCAGGAGAGGCTCCCTAGTGCAGGGAAAGGGTAAGTGGGAGCTCCCCAGAGGTCCACATTCCCACTGCGGTCTCCTGCCATCCTAGCCACGGGAGAGGCCCTCAGCCCTTCTGGGCTTTGAGACTAATATAAGGAGCTGCCTTGAGTCCATGTGACGTTATGGTTTCAGCTAGGGAGTTTGTGCTGGGTCCAACACAACTCCCCAAAACCCAAGCAGCTACAGCATGGCACCATTTTGAGAGCTCACTCCCCACCAGACTGCTTCCTGCCCTGGTGCCCAATAACCACTATACCTCCACATACCTGGAGCCCCAGTGACATCCTCCTGAGTCCACCATGAGGGCTACAGTGGCATGATTCCAGCTGGACCCAGTGGTGCAACCAGGTCCCCAGCACTCTAGCTCATGCAGTGTCCTGCTCCCCAAGGAACAGCTGGTACAGTGCACCAGGGTGGCTGACTTCAAGACAAAAATTGCCAAAGCTTGCACTCCCCAGAGCCTGAGAGTTGCCTGCCTGAGACTGCTGCCACTGAGAGCAACACTGTGCCCCCCACCAGTAGCAGGACTACCATGCACCCCCCATGGACCAGCCCACCCAAATATCATCCCAAGGCCTTAGAACAGGCTTGCCCTGTTCACTGCCTCTGCCACCCAGGCACACTGTGTGGGGTTGGGGATAGCCCTGCCCTGATCACCACAGGCTGCATCTATGCATATCACTGAGGGGACCTTAGGGCAGGCCCAACCTGCCCAGTGCCTGAATGTGCTGTCCAGGGACCTGGGGATCGACACACCCTGCCTAGATTTAACTCAAAAGGTCTTCTCCAAAGTGCTTTATTGTCCCGACCGCGGTACGTTATTCACAGAACCTGGAGGAGGGAGTGGGAGTTGGATGGGACAAGAGACCGAGAGATGGAGAGGAGACAGTATTCTGATCAAGTCTCGTTTATTGACCGTAAGGTCACAGCTTTTATAGACAAGAGAAAGGGGACTGCCCAGTCATAATGCAAATTAGGCAAAAAA
>CAUYRT010036808.1:0-37703 GCA_963574885.1 Lepilemur ruficaudatus | reverse complement strand
CGGCCGCGCGCGGTGGCTCACGCCTGTAATCCTAGCACTCTGAAGGCCAAGGATCGTTGGAGCTGGGAGTTCGAGACCAGCCTGAGCAAGAGCGAGACCCCATCTTTACTGGAAAAAAGAAAGAAAGAAAGAAATGAGCTGGACCACTAAAAAATACAGAGAAAAACTTAGCTGGGCACGATGGCACATGCCTGTAATCCCAGCTATTCGGGAGGCTGAGGCAGAAGGATCCTTTGAGCCCAGGAGTTTGAGGTTGCTGTGAGCTAGGCTGACGCCACAGCACTCTAGCCGGGGCAATAGAGTGAGACTCTGTTAGAAAAGAAAAGAAAGGAAAGAAAGGAAAGAAAGAAAGAAAGAAAGAAAGAAAGAAAGAAAGAAAGAAAGAAAGAAAGAAAGAAAGAAAGAAAGAAAGAGAAAAAAGAAAAGAGCTGTCTCCAGTCCGTGGTTGGCCACCCCGACACCAGAGACACCCACTCACGCACCATTCTAGGGCTCCATTTTGTCTAAGTCTTCTTGGGTACAATTAAATTTGGAGGGAGTAAAGATTAGTACATGAAACTGAGAAAAAATAATAACAATATCTATAGCATTCTTCATGCTTTACACTTTTCAAGGCGCTTTTGGGCGCTGGGCACACAGTAGGCTCTCAATAAATGCTGAATGAAAGTACTCCAGCATTCACTCTCATAATCTCACCATAATAATCTCACTCCTCATAATCACACCACAAGGCAACTGAGTTGTCGCCATTTTAGAGAAGAGGAAACTGAGGCTCAGAAAGGAGGCAGTCACGCAGCCAGTAGGTGGCGGGCGAAGCTAGAGCTCGAGTCCCAACTCCTAAATTCAAGACCAGTGCTTTTTTCTCTATGAAATAAGCGGCCCTGGGCATAGCCTTCTCGCTTCTGCCCTCCTCCCGCGAGGGGAAAGGACAAATTCCAAAAAGGCAAATCAAGCCTCTGCACACAAGTCCAAGTATAGCCAGAGCGAACACCTGTGCCCCGGGCGCCAGCTGGGCTCGGCGCGCCGGCTGGACCTGTCAGAAACTGGGAAGGGATGCGCTTCGCCCGGCTGCCGAGTCGTGTCGGTGACGCTAGAGGCGACTGGTTCCCTGGGCGCTGCAAGGGTAGGAAGGGCGGTGCTGCTGCTCCACCGCGTCCCTCACAGGTCCTGAGCTCCCAAGCCCCCAACACCGCTCCACAATCGGGATCACAGCCTGAAACCTCGGTTCCTTGGAGCCTTCGAAGGCGCAGTTCTCACTGCTGTTTATTTCCTGGAAAGAAAATGAAGTCCAAAGCGAGGAAATAACGCCTCCAAGGTCATGCAGCCAGTGGTGCCAGGGCCGGGGCTGGAAGCCACGTTTCCCATCTCTAGGGTCCGCTTTCTCCTACGCTCTTCAAGTCCACTTTAGGAGTTTCAGCAGGGTAAAATATGCGCCAAAAAGTCCGTCGAGCTTTAAGCGAGAGGCAGGCTAGGGTGATCTTGTAGGCTCCTGGGAGGATCTCAAACGTAACTAACCCAGGCAACCTTCTGCACGTCGAAGGTCAGGGCGTAAAGGGAGAACCCATGGAAATCGAGATGTGCGAGTGAACCTTTGCCTTCTTTACAGCCCTGCACCTCGTCCCAGCGTTATCTGTAACCTGCGCTCCTCCTCATGCTGGGCGCAGCTGCCTGTGAAAGCCTTGGGAAGGCCTGGCCTAGATCCAGGCTGAGCAGTGCGTGAGACCCTCCGGGGGGCCAAGGGCATAAAGGACAGAGAGTGAATAAATAGCCGCTCCTAAAGTTCCACATCTTTTTTTATTCCTCTCCATAGAGCCAATTAAATGCAATAAAACCTTGCATGGAACCCCTCTTCCTAGCAAAGCGTCGCCAACAATTGCCTAAGGGGTAAACCAAATACGCCTGAGATAATTACACTAAGCCCGGGGCAATGATTTGCCTGCCAGCGCCCTGAGCGCCAGCCAATATTTGGATAGTACAGTAGTTGTTTTTTAAAAAAAAAAAAATTACACGCAGAAACTTGAAACCGACTGGTTGGTGCCACGGTGGTTACATGATCTGTTTTCTTGAGCGGGGATCTGCAGGCAGCTGGAGCGCGCGCGTATCGGCCCCCGCCGGTGCCGCTGCGCGCCTGCAAAACTTGCCGGAATTAAATCAACCTCGAGGGAAGGAGGAAGAGAGAAGGAGAGCGCGCCCCCCACCGCGGCCCAAGCTTCCCTGCAGGTCTCTGCACCGCGCTCAGAATCCCCCAGGATCCTCCGCGGCGGCGACAGCCAGCCCCATCCCAAAATGGACAGGCTACCTGCGCTAGGTAGGGTTCCGCGCTCTGGGCTGCAACGGCCGGCTGTGACCTCAGTAGTGGGGAGCACTTTCTACCCTTGCCAAGTACACCCAGAACGCGGAAGGGCGAGACTCAGGGCGCTTCGCGCAGCTTTAGCAGCTGTATTGGTCCAAGTTGCGCGGAGCCCAGCCAGATGAACGCAGTTGGCTCGCCAGGCAGAAGACGCTCTCTGTGGGCCTCCGGTCCCCAGGCGCTGAACCCGAGTGGCGGCGGCGAGTCTGCAGCTGTAACGAGCTCACTGCTTTAGCTTTCACGGTTCGTGTTACGTGCGTAAGGCTTGCCCCGCGCGCCCTTTTAGGGCTCCTCCCCTTACTGGGTCCCCAGACGCCGCGGATCCCGCTTGTCCAACGGGAACGGTCCCGGAGCTGTTCCCAAAAAAGGAGGTTCTGCTATTCCAGCAACCCGCATCAGAGATGCTCTTGCGAGGTGTCAACAAAAGATCCCTTTGCCCAGGCTGCACGTGGGACCAGAGCCTAAAGCAGGCTCAGCGCAGGGAGCTCCCAGCAGCAGCTTAGCAGAGGCCCTGGAGACCCCAGCTTCCTGACCTGGGACAGGGCTGTTCTTGCACGGCCTCGGTCAAAGGAGAAGGGGCCACCCGGCTCCAGTGCGCTCTTGCAGTCACTTTAACTGTGGGCGTCCTTGGAATTCCTCCGTGGCTTCCCAAGGCCAGGAGGCCGCCCGCTGCTCGTCTCCTTAAAGTGTGTCAGCGCAGAAAAAAAAAAAAAAATCTCGCAGAAACTCCTTTGGCGGGAGGAGCATTCCCGGCACGGAGTGATGGCTAAAGTATCCTCCTGAGAAAAAGATCTCCTTTCTCATTAGGACTGGCCAAGAGGCTGCTCTTTCCCCTGGGGCCTTCATGCTTCGCCTTAACACCTCTTCTCAGACATCTGGCCTAAGACAAACTGACTACACAGCACTAGCCAGAAATTCAGCTCCTGGCTAAAGATGCAAATTATGGTCTGCCTGCTCACTGCACTCCTGCGACCGGATGAGCAGACATACTCCCATCGTGCAGCTCACCAAAAGCCAGAAGCTTAGCGCACCCGACCTGGTGTCGTCAAGGTTGCAGGGTAAAGGGCACCTTCCCACGCAGCGGGGCCAATGGCCTTCTGCCTTCGAGTTTAGGCATGGGGAAAAAAATAAAAATAAAAACCGAGTGAACCAGTCTCTAAATGCCCTTTTCTCCTCAAATCCCATAACTAAACAGGATCCGTGAAATTTCCAACTTCGGACACCTCATTTTATAAAGAAACTGAGGCCCAGAGATGGGAAGAAAATGCACTTGGTTCTAAACTCTACTTTTCCTCCCAGCCTAAGGATAAAGGTAGTCAAAACCAGACTATAACTTCAGGTTCTCCCTGCAGTAAATTAGGATAGGCTACTGGGTATTCGGATAGGTGCAAGAGGACCTCAGAGCTTAGGTTCATACACCTTTCCCTAGCGGATCACACCAGGATACTGTGGATTGATAGTTTTGATTATCTCCCTTTCCCTCCACGTGCCTTAGCAAGACTTAGACTAGAAAAGACTTCGTTCTGGCGCACCCTGGTGATGGGACCCCCGAGCTCCCAACTCCTCCTTTTGGCCCCAGCTCAGACATCACCACACCAGGGAAACCTCACCCTGTCCGACCCACCCGCTCCAGGGAAGTGTGATGGAGCCTCCATCCACCAAACTCTTAATATTCATTCTAATTTCCTGGTGACTGTCAGCCTGCCCTCTAGACCTCGGTCCTGGAGCGAGGAGAGCTGCCTTGTGCCTCCCTGTACCTGACGAGGATCACTGGGCCTCACATGCAGTTGGCGCACAATAAAATTGTGATGAACTTGGCATTTGACGAAAAAGTCTCAGGCTCTCCTCGCCTTTAGCTTTTCCCTCCAAACCTCGGGGCATCGGAGTTTCTTGCTGAGAAGAGCCCCTGAGGAAACGGCCCTCCGAACTTGACTCGGAGTGGCTAGCCCAGAAGAAAGTGTGTAAGGAGAACCTCAGAGTGAGTAGGTGCAAAGAGGAAGAGTCAGAGGTTGAAGAACAGAGATGCCAGAGAGGAGAGGAGCGAGAAGGCAGCGTCCTGTTCCCCTCCACCGTGCCTGGCGGAGCACAGCAGGGAGGATCAACCTCAAGAGGCCCTTCGCCCCCTCCCAGCGGGTAGCCTGTGCTTCTGCCCCACCCGGCCACGGCCAGGGGCTGCCGAGTGGGTGGTGAATGCAAGGGGTAAGGGGCACCCGAATGGAGGTGGAGGAGGGGGCGGGAGCGAGGCACAGCGCCTCTTGCCCCTTCTTCAACTAGAGACCCGGCGGCGGCGGCGGAGTCCCTCAGCCTCGGTCATGTGATACTCTCGAAGCGCGAACTGCGGGGGTCTCGGCGTCTCAGGGACCATTACAAAACGCAGCCAGGAGAGCGCGTCGCTGCCACAGCCGCCGTCTCTCCTCCTCAAGACCAGCCCGGGAGAGCGGCGGCAGCTGCAGCGCGGGTGGCAGAGCCGGCCGGGGCCGACCCCGCACTCAAGGTGCATTCGCAGACGCCCCTCCAGCCTGCGCCCCGAGTCCTGCGCCCCCGCCGCTCAGCAGAGCCTGCAAGCGCCGCTGCTGCAGAAACCACCAAACTTTTTCCCCGCGCGACTGCCTAGGGCTCCGGGTGCCTTCCATCCCTGGCTCCGCTGTGAGCCTCCGGAGAAAAGGGAGGCGCAGGCTGCCAGAAGCGGATCTTCCCTCCGCCTACCCTGCTCTCTCCTCCAGGAAAACAAGAACTCCAGAGCGTACTGGCTAAGTGTCCTGCGCTGGAAGTCCTGCCGCCGCTGGCCTCCAGGACAGCAAGCCCAAACTCGGATTTAAAGGGTCATTCGCGACTGCCCGGTTCTTTTTCCCAGCTGGCTTGGCCTAGGCTCCCCTCGGACCCAGAGAAAGCAAAGAGGCCGGAAGGAAGCACGGCCTCTCGCCTTTCCCTCCTCCGCTGTCAGCTCCAGCGCTCAGTCTCCGGCCACCCGAGGGAAGACGTGGAGAAGGCGGCGGTAAACCTGGCGCGCCCCGCCTGCGACTGTGCGCGCCTGCCGGCGTCCGTCGGAGCCAGAAGTTGCCAGCGTCGGAGAACTGAGTTGGCCCCGAAGGCCAGGCGCGGAGACCCCGGGCAGTTCGGAGGCGGCCGGGGAGAGAAGCCGAGAGGGCCTGGGGGGCGCGAGAGAGGGGTGACAGGGCTGGACGGGCAGAGTGGGAGTTAGTCCGGGGCAGCCAGGCCCCGGGAGCGAGGTGCGGAGCGACGCTGCGGCCCAGAGTGGGCCAGAGGGCGGTGGAGGAGCCGGGAGCGATGCCGCGGCCGGGAAAGAGCTCGTATAGCGACCAAAAGCCGCCCTACTCGTACATCTCGCTGACCGCCATGGCAATCCAGCACTCGGCTGAGAAGATGCTGCCGCTGAGCGACATCTACAAGTTCATCATGGAGCGCTTCCCTTACTACCGCGAGCACACGCAGCGCTGGCAAAACAGCCTGCGCCACAACCTCTCCTTCAACGACTGCTTCATAAAGATTCCGCGGCGGCCCGACCAGCCTGGCAAGGGTAGCTTTTGGGCGCTGCACCCTGACTGCGGCGACATGTTCGAGAACGGCAGCTTCCTGCGGCGCCGCAAGCGCTTCAAGGTGCTGCGCGCAGACCACGCTCACCTGCACGCGGGAAGCACCAAGGGCGCGCCGGGTGCCGGGTCCGGAGGGCACCTTCATCCTCACCACCCCCACCACCCTCACCACCACCACCACCATCACGCGGCCGCACACCACCACCATCACCACCACGCGCCCCAGCCGCCGCCACCCCCACCGCCGCCGCACATGGTGCACTATTTCCATCAACAGCCGCCCACTGGTCCGCAGCCGCCGCCACATCTCCCGTCGCAGCCCCCGCAGCAGCCGCCCCAGCAGTCGCAGCCTCAGCAGCCGTCCCACCCTGGCAAGATGCAGGAGGCGGCGGCCGTGGCAGCGGCGGCGGCGGCGGCCGCAGCGGCAGCGGTGGGCAGCGTGGGACGCCTGTCTCAGTTCCCACCCTACGGGCTGGGATCGGCCGCCGCCGCGGCTGCCGCGGCCGCCGCGTCCACGTCAGGCTTCAAGCACCCGTTCGCCATCGAGAACATCATCGGCCGGGACTACAAGGGCGTGCTGCAGGCTGGCGGGCTGCCCTTGGCGTCGGTCATGCACCACCTGGGCTACCCCGTGCCCGGCCAGCTCGGCAACGTCGTCAGCTCGGTGTGGCCGCACGTTGGCGTTATGGATTCGGTGGCGGCAGCCGCCGCCGCCGCTGCTGCAGCCGGAGTCCCTGTAGGCCCAGAGTACGGGGCCTTCGGGGTCCCAGTCAAGGCCCTGTGCCACTCGGCAAGCCAGAGCCTGCCTGCTGTGCCGGTACCCATCAAGCCCACGCCTGCGCTGCCGCCGGTGACCGCGCTGCCGCCGGCTCTCACTGTCCCCGCGGCCTCGCAGCAGCTGCCGGCGCCATCCACCGTGTGTTCGGCGGCCGCGGCCTCGCCGGTCGCTTCTCTGCTTGAGCCCACAGCCGCGAGCGCCACAGAGAGCAAGGGCGGCTCCCTGCACTCGGTGCTGGTGCACTCCTAGGGGACCCGGCGGGCCGAGGGAGACAAACGCATGGACAGACGCGGGGCCGGGGACTGCATCAACAGCCCCAGAGGGAGAGGGCGCCCTGGCGAGCCCGGACAGAGCTGGCGAAGCCGAGCCTTTGCTGGAAAAGAAGGTATTTAAAGGGACCCAACAATCCTGAAAAGTGGATTCTCCAGTGGTTTGAATAAATATAACCCTCTTGGTGTCTGTGTTTATACTATGTTGTACAATCAGATTAATGAAAGCCAATTTTCAGGTAAGAGTTTCTATTGTAATTAATATTATAAATCAATAAGTTATGGTGAAGGGAGTGAAGGAGATTAAGAAAGCCTCATTCACTGGCAAATTGAAAGTGAGTTTCAACCTTTATTCCTGGGAGCAGAAGCTGGCGGAGCTAAACCTCCCGGGGAGAAATCCAACAGAGAGTGACGCTGAAACGGATCTCAGCCACCAAGTTTCTCTCCGTCATTCTCATCCCGGCAGTCGCCTCTCGTGAACATTCAAGACAAACCTGCCGTCCACTAAGGAAATCTCGTTTTATTTGAGAAGGAAAAGAGGGAGCGCTTGATAACGTTACTTTCCTGGTCAGCTAAATGGGCGAGGACATGGGGTCATGAATAACGTCGCTTAGTGGGAGGTAAGGAGAGCTGGCAGTGGGAACCCACGAAAGATCTTTGGGAAACAGTTAGTTGCTTGGCTGTGACCCATGGGTCAAGAAGGATAGGAGGGACCGTTAAAGCAATTAGTTTGCACAAAAGAGAATGGCAGCGGCTTCAAGAGCAAAGCCCCAGATTCCAAAAGTAAAGTTGGGAAACGCAACCAAAGAGAGACAATAAAGGCGACTTTCCACCTGCAACTGGTTTGTGTATCAGTCGGATGAGAGACTGTTAAGGAGCCCAATAGTAATGTGAATTCCCACGATCTGTTCCCTTTGGAATTTTAAAGAAAAAAAAATGACTTGTATCACAGGATTTTGTTCTCCTAACTCACGAATGCAAGAAAAACGTGGCATATCACTCGACAGTATTGCTCTTAACGCTTTCAGGAGCGTTTCGTGGCTGTTCCCTTCCAGTCTCCCTGGACAGAAGCGAGAGCATGACGGTGTCACCTTTGCACGCTGCGGTCGTTTTGGTATTCCGTGTGCTGTTTGAGCGCGTATGTCTTTCAGGCGAATGAATTCTTCATTTTCAAGTCGTAAATAGGAAAGAAATTTTCCTTGTCGCTGTTGCCCTTCCCGGTTTCTGAGCCCCAGGAATCGCACTTTACTCGAAACAAACTTTTAGGAACAAAAAGGGGCGGAGTAGGGAGGATCCGCTTTGCCCTTTAGCTCTGTCACCTCTGGCTTGTGTCCGCGCCGAGTTCGGGTTGTTATTTTGTTCATGTCTGCTGGTGTTGTACGCGGTGTTCATTAAAGCTTCTGTCTGGATACGCTGGTGCTGGTGTGAAGGTGTTTCGCTTCTCAAGAGACGAGGCTGCGGCGGGAGTGCCCACTAGTAGGTCAGGGGACTTTGTAAATCCACCCCCTCCCTTTTGTTTTTTAACTTCAGAACTTCAAAGGGGCGAGTTCACAGGCGAGCCACCAGTAGGGATCGGTTTCCTCCACTGCTCCTTTTATCCATTGGCGCGATTATCTCCTTTTCTATTTTTATCACACTAGTTTCCTAATTAAGCTTAAATCCACCACAATGCTAGAGTTTGGATTAGCAAAAGCCAGCAACTGCGAATTTTTCTGTCGCAACCATCCGCCACTCCTTTCCCTTTTCTGGAGTCCTCGACGGCGGGCCACGGTGGGGAACTCGGTGGCAAGGGCGTGGGGGCCCGAAGACGCCACTTAAGTCTGAGGGGCTGGACCGAGGGCAGCAAGCTTGGAGCTCGGACACTGCCACTGCCGCCCGAACGAGGCGTGCCGGCCTGGCCACCGCGTCCTGGAAGACAGACCTGTTGCGCGCGGTCGCCTGGCCTCGCCCTCGGTGGGCCGGGCCTCGGGGTTGACGGCAGCCTGGGGCCTGAAGCGGCAGAGAGCTGGGGGGGGGCGGGTAAGACCTGGTGGCCCCGCTGCCCGCGCTGCTAGAAGGGATCCCGTGGGCACATTGGCTGCAGAGCTGTGCGGGAAGCGGGCCAGACGGCCTTGGCGAGGTGTGGGGGACCCGGGCTAGGACCTGGGAAGCCGCGGCCCGGCCTCCGCCCTCCAGCCTTCAGAAGAGCTCCAATTTGCACCAGCTCCCGCCTGCCAGCCAGGCCCAACGAAAGTCACCTCTGACCTTTCATCAGAAGAAAATAAAAAGCCAAAAATACAATCTGCACACAGTAATGACGTCGGGGGGGGATTTGGGTTACATCTTAAAAATAGGTGTTTCCACGCTTCCCTTATTTACAAGTCCCATTGCAGTGTGCCAAGTTGTGGCCTCTCTTGGGACACACACTTCGGTTAGGTCACTGCCTCCCTGGGGACTCAAACAATTCGAGAGTGTATCCCATTCTCACAGCTTGAGACTGCAAGGTTTCTTGCGGGGGTTTTCCTCTCCATTAGTCTGGGACAGTTGAAAAGAGAAAAGAAAGAGGGCGGGGGAGACTTTGGAGTCTGGCTTCTCTGTCCACAGGGTGAGTTGATGACTGAAGTCCTGGGCCCAGACCCTAGCTCGGCGGCGGTGAGTCACTCCGGAAGAAGGGGTCGCTGCATCCCAGGGGTTTCTTCAAAAGAAGATCGTCCCTCTTCCTTCCCCAGCTGCTTGAAAGTTCTCCTGTGCTTTTGAGCGGTGCCCACAGTCCTACTTCCAGGAGAGGCGCCTGGCCCAAAATGACTTTTGGCGCCCACAGGGCTGGCCCAAGGGTCAGCTTCTCTCGAGAAGAGAGGAACCTGTGAATCGCAGCCGCTGAAAAGGATGAGTAATGGAACCTCATCCTTTTCCAAAACCCTTCAGGCGCCCAGCCCCTGCCGGAACCCTTCCTGCCTCAGTGGGGAAAATGGTTATTTTGTTTTTATAGTAAGGAGAAAAAGAAAGGAGATAGAAAGGCAAATTTTAATCCAGGAGGGGACCCTGGTACCCAAGGAAGCTGTGCATGACACGAAGACTGGAGAACGTGGGAATTCATGTAAATAGACAAAAGGGGAGTGGCTTTTCTGCCAAAGCCCTGATCCCCAGGGAAGCCGGAGTAAAGCCCTAGACACTGACCTGAGGACCCCTCTTAACCAAGATGGGATCTGTCATTGAACCATAACTGTAAGGTGAGGGCTTCATCCCACAAGCAAGCACTGCCAATGTTGCCAACCCGGAAACCTAGCAGGGAATAGTCTTGGCAGACCTTGGGAATTTCAGGACTGGGAGAATTCCAGGCCTGGGCTCACCACTCCTCCCCAGAATCAGATTTTCATGCCCAAGTGTGCCAAAAAACATCCACTCAAAGACATCAGAGCCAGATTTAGTGCTTATTTTAAACGTGTTAATAAGGGTCAAACCACTAACAAAATACTGTTCTGGCAATAATGGAAGCTTATAGAGAACCACTAAAACTGGTACAAGTAGAATAATAAATTAACAGTAATACTTTAGTAATCCTCTCAACGTGAAATTATGCTCCCGGTTTCAAGGATAATGGAAAAGGCTGTAGTTGTTTAACCTGTATCCCACTTAATTGAATGCACAGAACCCTGAAAAAGATGGGGAGATGCAATGAGGAGGGAGGAAGGTTTTAGTATAGATGTCCTTAAAATGAAGGTAGATGGAAAACAACTTGGAATGACCTATTTGATTATATTTCCTAGGGAAGTTGAGAAGAGAGTTAAGGGCCCAGGGAGGACAAAGCTATGTTAGCTAAGGTCCCAAGGAGCATAGGCCCTCCTGCAAGAGCTGGGATTGGCACAGTTGGCATCTGGCACTTAGGAAGCCTGTCAGTCAGGCTGGCTTGTGGTCAATTATCTCCTTAAGTAGACTGGCATTAGTCCAGCCAGGGAGGAGGACCAGTTGCATCCACAGGAATCAGAGCCAGTTAGCTGGAAGTGGCACTGCTGAATTCCAAGCATCTTTGCATTGTGGGGTTTGGAAGGCTGATCAACACATCTTCTCCTGGGACTCAAAGGGGACATTTGCCTGCTTGGCACTAGTACAGGAAGGCTCCAGGAAAGTATAGAAATAAAATGCTTTAGGAGACAAAACATTGATCATCAAAGCCATGGATTTTCTCTAAATTCCATTCACCTGACAGAATTGCCATTGTCATTCCAATGCCATTTCATTCTTCACTGTACCTAATTATAAAATGGGAAGAAAGGATAATTTGGGGATATGTTCAGACTTGGATAATGTGGCAAGGGGTTTGAAGTGGTATTACTGTTAACCAGTGTGTGTCTGTAATTCTGCACGGGGGTGAGAGGGCATGTTGGAGTTGGCATTGAAAATGGCAAACTAAAGAAATGGTTGCAAAAGCCAGCCAAGGTTAGCCTCTCTTTTTTGGGTTTAAAGGCAAAGTAGGGATCCAAGTATAGGTGGGAAGTCCTTGATTTCCAGAGGGCAAACCAGTTTCTTTAAGTCCAACACTCCCATTTTGCTCATTCAAGGTATTTCATTAACATTATCTTTCAGAGTTGAAATGCAACCTTACACCCTTTAAGGGAGATTAAAGAGATCTGCTTGGGATTTGAATGCAGTCTTAAACCATTGTTTAAATGGTATGAGTTTGGCAAAACTCCAGATATACTCTGTCCCAAGCACTTTTCCCCTTTAACTATCCCCTGTGTGTTTTAAGGAAAATTCAAGCCACATGTTGCTCTCTCCCCCTTGCATACAAATATAGTTTTATTGAATTTTAGCATGGTCCGTGAAATTCAAATTCTGAGTTTTAAGCCATAATATATTCATATGATCTACACGTAGTCACATGATATGCACATATATCATTAAACAGAAAATAAAGCATCTGAGAATATAGTTGTATTATTATAGTATTAAATAACATTTCTGTAGACTGAAGAGCCACAGTGAAAATGCCATATTTTAAAGGATTTTATAAAATTATCAAAAAAATTTTAAAAAGCTAACTTAGTGACTCATGAAAACATTTTTCAAAAAGAATATTGGAAGAAGATATTTTGATTATGTTCAATTTGATCCAAATAGTTCTTTCCTGCCATAAGGAACAGGGTCTTTTGTGTACGTGGGACATCCAAGCTTTGCTCGTAAGTCATAGTCCTCATTACTGTGGCATCATTTTTAAAATACATTAGAATCTGCTTTTCCATCTGAGACACTGCCAGTCCCATCAGCACCTTTCCAGACAGTGTGTTATTACTGTTCCTGCGGATGGATCCTTAGTAAGAAAGGAGCTAGAGAGTTGAGGTCCAGGTCCAGCTAAACTAGATTTATTCCAGGAAGGATTTACACACCCTGAAAGACACAGATGAAAAAAAGAAGAAAGTAGGGGAGGAGGGAGAGGCAGAAGTGTGTATCTAATACTGACAATGAAAAAAATTTAATTATCATTTTTCAACCCAATGTAATTATTTGGTTTTCTATCTGGAAACAATAGATCAATTCTTTCAGTGTATATGGCTAGATCTATAACAGTACTTACCTGAAGTAGTCTTGCATTAAAAACAATATTCTTTTTCTCCTGAAAATGTTTCTTAGCTAGAGAGGAGAGTGCATTAACTCTCAGCCTCATTTATTGCCTAAGAAGACGAGGCTTTAGTCTGCCTAAGAATTCATCCCAGATGAGAATTTTGTGACATTAACCTTGTTGCAATTTATTTCATAGGGATTAACCTAAATCCTAAGGGAATGTTTAAATAAACTATGCTATTTGCATACTATGAAATATCATGCAGCCATTCCAAGTAATGTTTATGAAATTTCACTCATAATAGAAAATGATTTGAAATCCTATAGAGGGAAAACTATATATAGTATGAGCTCAGCCTCATCATGTACATTGAAAAGGTACTAGAGGTGATTACACCAAACATTAACAGTGGTAGCTTTAGATTGGTGAAATTATGTCATTTTATTTTCTTGTTTTCATATGTTCTAGATTGCTTTACATTGTCTACACGAATCATGTTTTACTTCTATAGTCAGGAAAAGGATTACTCAAAAAATCTACCCAGCCAGTATAACTGGCATTTCAATAAAATGTAAATTATTATTTTAAAATGTAGTCTCTTAAGAGTGGGGGCAGGAGTGCAGAACTGGCTGATTGGAATACACTTTAGAAGTAAAGAGCAGCAAAGACAAATGGCACCCTGCACACCTTGCTGTCCCACTGTGCCTTTGACAAGAGCCCCATTGCAGCAGACTTTTGCGGTGGGAAGAAAATGAGGCTATCACTTTAAGCTTTGATACTGGGGAATTTTCAGAGAATTGTTGTCCGATTGAGCTGGAATGGAAAAATGTTAATGGGTTAAAATTACAAAGAGGGCTTGCTAAAGAATGAAACATATTCTTTTATTATTTCTTCTTCTAGCTTCCTCTCTTCATCTTTTGCATTTTCTGAATTTTTGTAGTAACCTTGAAACTAAGTAGATAATGAATAGAAAGTCAATACAGTCTACAAGCTAGGCATTTCCTTCCAAATGAAAAATAGTACATAGTATTCCAAAGTAATAATGTAATTTTTCTTAATCTTAGTTGGCAAACCCTTTTTTGTGTAGTGACAAGATTTTCAAAGGGATATTTTATTATTTTATTTCAAAATATTAAGGGGGTAAAAGTGTTTCATGTTACATGGGTCACTTTTATAATGTTTGAGTCCCTGGCTATAGGTGTGCCCGTCACCCAAATAGTGTTCATTGTACCCATCAGGTAGGTTTTTTTCCCTCCTCTGCTCACCCCTCCCCCCGGTTGATTTCCACTGAGGTTTACCTCCCTCTGTGCACATGTGTGTTCATCGCTAGTTCCAATTTATTAGTGAGTATGTGTGGTGTTTGTTTTTCTATTCTTGAGATACTTCATGTTTTAGATACTATTTTTATTAGTTTGAGTAAACCTGTATTGTGTCTTCCCTATCTATACCAAAATCACTTATTTTTTTTTAAATTGCAAACTCCTGTAACTACCCAGAATATTGAATGTTTTCAGAAGGTTGAACATGTCTCAACGTTTATGCCAGAAGTCTGATAACCTATAAACATGGCCATAGATCATTGAGATGTGGGTTTTCAAATAAGTTTCACTGGAGAACTAAAATTGTTAATTATTAATTCTTTCTTAAAAGGATTTGTTCTGTAAAATGTGGATTTAGTCAAAAGGCTGCACTCAAAGATGCAGAAGCCACATGTGGCCCCAAGGCCCCAGGTTTCCCACCCCTGTAAGAGAATCAAAGCAAAACTAAATATATCTTGTTTCACCAGCTTGAAGTACAAAATAAGATCATATTGCTTTAATACACAGAAAAAGTTGAATCCTCATCCCAGTTACTCCTAAAAATTTCTTCCCTGTCAGAGAACCCCAGAGTCTGACTCAGGCCTGGTTGCTCCCACCTTTTAAAGAAAAACTGAAGGCTAATCAGTCTGCTAACCTAGCCTCTTAAATGTTAAGAGCATATGAAGCTCCCAGACGATGCTGACACTGCTGGACCCCAGACCACACTTAGAGAAGTTCTACGCTGTGATAGTTAATTTTAGGTGTCAACTTGACTAGATTAAGGAATATTGAGAGAACCAGTAAAACATTATTTGGGGTGTGTCTTCGAAGGTGCTTCCAGAGGAGATTGGCATGTGAGTGCTAGTTGACTAAGTGGGGAAGATCCACCCTCAATGTGGGCAGGCACCATCCAGTCAACTAGTGGCCGCGATAGAACAAAAACAGAGAAAAGACCAATTGATCATTACTTCTCCTGTAGCTGGGACACTCTCCTCCTCCAGGCTCTCTGGCCTTAGGACTCCAGAACTTACACCACTGGGGCAACTGGGTTCTCAGATCTTTGGCCCTGGGACTGAGAATGACAACATTGGCTTCCTGGGTTCTGAGGCTTTGGGACTTGAGCTAACCGTGTTACAGACATTTTAGGGTTTCCAACTTGCAGGTGGCCTGCTGTGGGGCTTCTCAGCCTTGGTAATCGTGTGAGCCAATTCCCCTAATAAATCCCCTCTCATATATCTATCTATATCTCTATCTATCTAAATATATATACATATATATCTAGATAGATTGATAGATATTCTATTAGTTTTCTCTCTCTGGAGAACTTCAATATCTGTACTAAAAGTAATTCTTTCTTTTAATCTGCTTACCTTAGCTATAGCCATCTAAGTCTATCAGATATATATAAATAACTTTGAACATCATAGAAAAGGTATTAAGATCTCTATCCCTTTTCTCTTGAGAGCTCATCAGTGACTATCAAATTTACTCAGCCTCTCCCCAATAATCTATGAACACTATACATTAATACACACAGGGGAGCCATAGAAAAACTCCATGTGCCTCCAGAATTGGAATACTCTCCATCATAAGTCACATAAAGACAGAAAAGTTGGGTTGGAAAGCAGCGACCTCATCTCATCAACCATGCAACTGAGGCAGAGACTTACTTGAAAAGCAAGTAAAACTAGTAAAAATCAGGGAAAACTAGATCTAGAAGTTAGTTTAGTCTTCTTTCATTCCCACTTTACACTATAAAGAAACCCCACCACAAAAACATTTTAACCAATGAGTTTAAGAAACTATTACATCCCTTGCTTTCTTAATGTGATGTAATTACATTTGCATACCATGCTTTTATGTAAGACTGTATGCATTATATTGAGACATTTTGATAGCTACTATTTCATGTGGGGGAGATGGGATTTATTCTGAGTTCTATGTACCCAGGCTCAAATCTACAACTTGGAAGATGAGGCTCACACAGGTGGTCAAATGATGTGTCATCTCAGTGAATTTACACTTTGCTTAAAAATGGAGACATTCAGTCAAATATTCTGTTCTTTAGAACTGAGTAACTAAATAGTAGTGTACACCCTAACAAAGCAAATGTTACCAGGATATGAGCTAGGGTCCCCCTTGATTTTTGAGAGCTCATGAAATTTTCCATAGCCTCATCACAAGTACTATGTCAGAAGGACACCCTGGTCCCTCTGGGGGTTTTTAGTTGGTGGCAAAGAAGGTTTATCCTACTCACCTGTGACATAGAGCTCTAGCTCCCACAGACTTGCTTCAATTTATGGATCACCTCACTGTCCAAAGCATACTGCCCCTTTATCCATAAATACTCCAGATATAACCCTGTATGAGTAGCCAATGTCAGTGCCTTGAAGATTTTGAGTTTATCTTATATAGAGCCATAGTCATAAACTTAAATTCAAATATTTGCATTTCTATTTAAAAAATCCTTCTATCTTCTTTCTACCAGGAATTTCTCACTGGTTACCTTTTGGTATGCACTCTATCTTCTTACAGGTTGTTTGGCCCTGGCTCTCTTCTTTGACTGTTTGATCTCCCTGCTTCTGTCTAGTAACGCACTTTGCCCATCACTCTATCCTGCTCCAATTCCCAGTAACTCCTTATGAAGGATGGTTTAATTCTCTGACTGTTCCTCCAATTTTGAAGACCTTAACACTGGAAACTCACCTCTACAAAGTGCTCTATGAAGTTATTTTCTTAAATGAAGACAGCTCTTTTTATAGAAGAACTAAGGTTTTAGCCATTAAAATCACATTTTAAAATATAACTGTACACACATATCCATTCCATAAGCATTTATTCAATACTGTATTTCTGGAGCTATGCCAGGTGCTAACAATAAAATATGTTCCCTATTGTGCCAATTATTAAGCTATTGTCTCTCATCTGCAAACCTACCCCCTCCTACTCTCCTGTAAGATGCTAGGGCTGGGACTCTGCAAACTACATTTCTGCCTTGCCAGCTGGCTATATATTACATCCTGGTAACATGGGGCTCTAGTGGGAGTCAGCCAGGGTGGAGAAGGAAGAAGGGACTTGCTCCTTTCTATTTGTTCCCTCTGGGACTTCCTTTCTGCTTGCAATTCCCAAAAGCATCAGCCTGGTAATACTTCTTCACCCCGGCAGTAGCAATTCCTTCCCATAACAGCAGCTGAACTCACCTGGAAACTTTCCCAGTACTTGAAGAATTGACCGTACCATGCCCCATCTCAGAGATAACGGCACCAGTCAGCAGATGCCCCCTGAGGTTCTGAGGTTTAGTTCCATTGAGACCTCCTCTAAGTTTCTACGTGTTATTAATTCCAACTTCGTCGTTTTGTACTCTCTGCCTGAGGAATGGGAGCTACTTTCTGTAGTTGATATGTCTGTGATACTTTGCAGTTCTCTTTTTTATCCTTTCAGCTATTTACACCTTTATACCTGGTTAACAATCCATTATATTAAATTCTGTCTGTAAAAATAACTGATTTGTGTCTCCTGACTGGGCTTTTCTTTTTTTTTGAGACAGAGTCTCACTCTGTTGCCCCAGCTAGAGTGCCGTGGCATCAGCCTAGCTCACAGCAACCTCACACTCCTGGGCTCAAGCGATCCTTCTGCCTCAGCCTCCCAAGTAGCTGGGACTACAGGCATGCACCACCATGCCCGCCTAATTTTTTCTATATATATTTTTAGTTGGCCGATTAATTTCTTTCTATTTTTAGTAGAGACAGGGTCTCACTCTTGCTCAGGCTGGTTTTGAACTCCTGACCTTGAGCGATCCTCCCACCTCAGCCTCCCAGAGTGCTAGGATTACAGGCGTGAGCCACCACACCTGGCCTGACTGGACTTTGATACCTCTATCCCCAAGAACCTGATAGTCTGAAGCAGAAGACTATCTCCTCTGAAAAAGGTGTGTGCAAAGTTAAGTGCAATAGAGCATGGATGAGAAAGTTACAGATGTAAATTTATCATGGGAAACAATGTGTGTAGACATAGATATATTCATATGTACCAACCAAGGAAAATATTTGCAAATAATAAAGTGTGCTCTTTGTAGAAAACTGTTAAAGCACAGCATGTTAAAGCATAGCATGACTTTATTGCAACTTGGTTTTGAGAAATTGTTTACAAATAGATTCTGAAATCTCAGTGTGACAGGCCCAGTCCAGGAACTAATGATCCAAGGTGAGCCTACTGCAGGCCACACTGTTTGGCCTCCATCTTCCAATAATAAAGGAATAAAAAGGAACCAATTCTGTAAGAGACTAGGGAGCAAAATGGTAAAAACCTCACCATTGCAAACAAACCAACAAATCAAATAAGTTGAAGGTAAATAAGGTGTTTCTGAATTTGACAATTCTGCTTATAAATGTAACATAAGTACAGTTGGCCCTCCATATCCATGGGTTCCACATCTGTGTATTCAACCAACTATGGATCAAAAATATTTGAGAAAAAATGCATCCATACTGAACATGCATAGACTTTTTTTTTCTTGTCCTTATTCCCTAAACAATACAGTATAACAACTATTTACATAACATTTACATTGTACTAGGTATTATAAGTATTCTAAAGATGAAACATATGGGAGGATGTGGATAGGTTGTGTTCAAATACTGCACCATTTTATATTAGGGACTTGTACATCCTCAGATTTTAGCATCCGAGGGAGGTCATGGAACCCATCTCCTACAGATATCAAAGGACAATTGTATATGGAAAATTTTGTAACTACTTACAATAATCAAAGCTAGTATTTATTAAGCTTCTATGAGCTAAATGCTATACATCTCAAACCTTGTGCAACCTCATAACAAGTCTTTATTGATTGATTTATTTTTTATTTATTTTTTTGAGACAGATTCTCACTCTGTTGCCTGGGCTACAGTGCCGTGGTGTCAGCCTGGCTCACAGCAACCTCAAACTACTGGACTTAAGCGATCCTCCTGCCTCAGCCTCCTGAGTAGCTGGGACTATAGGTGCACACCACCACATCTGGCTAATTTTTCCATTTTTAGTAGAGATGAAGTCTCACTCTTTCTCAGGCTGGTCTCAAATTCTGCACCTCAAGCGATCCTCCTGCCTCAGCCTCCCGGAATGCTAGGATTACAGGCATGAGTCACTATGCCCAACCTTAGCAAGTCTTTAGTTAGGTGCTTTTATTATCCTCATTCTACAGATGAGAAAACTAAGTCATAAATGGTTCAAGGAACTTGCCCAAGACTAGGCAGCCAGTAAGTGGAAGGGTGGGAATAAGAACTAAAGCTTGTCTAACCCAAAGCCAGAGCTCTTCACTAGGAGGGGCACTGATTCACCTTAAGCTCCTTAAGAACATTACATTAATAATAGCAAGTTGGAATAAACAAGCTTCAGGAACTTTCATATGGTTTCCTATTAGGGCAGCAAAGCCATATTTAGAAGGGTGGTTTTTGAAAGAATATCCAAGTGTTTAATAAACCAAATACCTAATGAAGGAGCTCAAGAGAAATTTGAGCATTATGAGGTCTATACAAGATTTAATTTAAATGTCAGAGACCAAACTGACATACTACGTATTATTTTGCTGGTTCGATATTAATATTTATACAAATTTTTTAAAGTTTCTAGTGATATTTATCTTTTTTTCATCTTTGTCTCTCCATTGCCAAGTATAATACCTGGTTCATAGTAAGTTGTTAAAAATGATTTGTAGAAGAGAAAGAAGAATTTGGTTAATACATGCCTTTGTCCTAATTTAACAAATACTCAGATTTGTAGACTGTCTGCCTCTGTGGTGTTAAAAAAAAACCTTAGGTAACTAAATCCTAGTTAGTTTGAATGGCTTTAAGAGAGACTCACAGAGATCCAGCTACTTTGCCAGGGTCATTTAGCAAGCTTGCAATAGAACCAGGATTGGATCTCAGGGAAGTCAAACTCAAACCCAGCTCCTATCCATTGTGTTCTACTGCTTTGTAAAGTCTTGTCTCTTCCTTGTTTTTAGTTTTCATATCTGTAAAACTGGACAAATAATACCTAGTTAGGTTTAATTTAACCGATAAATAAAATCAAGTATGTTGACAATCAAAATTGATTCACGTTTTCAACAGTTGAGAAATGTTTCTTAGTAATTGGAGACAGATTGAAAAAACTCTCTTAAAAAATAATACGATTCAGTAAAGGAGACCAGCTGAAACAAGGCAATTGTTTTGAGTAATAATTTAAAAGCTTGATCCAGGCAATATTTCTTACAACTTTTCAAAGCTGTGTGATGACTTTAAAACCATATTTATAGAAATAATATCCTGGCTTTAAAATTAATTTTGTCATTATGTAGCATTTATTTAAAAGTAAATTTTCCTGGTTTCAAAAACATTAAAAGCATATTAAAAGAAAATTTATAAAATGATTGGACATTATTTAAAATGAAATTGTAGGGTATATCATGGCAAGAAGGCAAAACTTGAAATTGACTACAATTGAAAGCCCACATGAAAATGTGGATTCACCCCAGACAATGAGTAACTACATACCATATAAATCATAACTGTTCTCAGCAATCCCAGGCATGTTTCTTCCTCTCTCCCGATCTCTCTCTCTGTCTCTCTCTCTGTCTCTCTCTCTGTCTCTCTCTCTGTCTCTCTCTCTCTCTTTCTCTCTCTCTCTCTCTCTCTCTCTCTCTCTCTCTCTCTCTCTCTCTCTCCCCCCTCCCCGCTCTCTGGAATTTGATTCTTTCTGTATCCAACTACTGAATTTTGCCTTCCTTCATAGCCCAAATTAAAAGTGAACTCCTACAGTACTTGATATATTATAGGAGCTCAAATGTTTTCTTTTTATCTTTCTTCCAAGAACTCTTCCCAATATCCCTCCACTTTACCCCCTGTTATGAAGCTACCTTTTCCTTGTTATTGGAGCATGTGGTGAGAGAACCACGCATGGCACAGCATGCCTTGATTTGGACTAGGTGTGTCATTGGCTCTCCTGCCAAAATGAACTGGGGAGTAATATAGCCTTTACCTTTATGGAATTCTTCATATTCCTCACTGGATGGTGTTTTCCACGTGTGTGTGTGTCTGTGTGTGTGTGTGTGCGTGTGAGAGAGAGACAGAGAGACAGAGAGAGAGAGAGAGAGAGAGAGACAGAGACAGAGACAGAGAGAGAGAGAGAGAGAAAGAAAGACAGAGAGAGAGAGAGGAAGAGAGAGACAGAATTACCCTTAACAAATCTCCTTCAAAGCTAATTCCCACGGAAATAGGTAGAGTCTCTATTGCCCAACTCCATTTATACCTCCTGGCACCCATTTCCATGTCCTGCGATATGAAATTATATGGGACTGATGGCCTCCATCCCAAATTCTTGCAGCCCTCAATTTAAGTCCTAACAGGTGCCCCACCTGTAGGTGGGCAACTTGCTGAGCAGAAGATTTAAAAATTGACCAGAAGATCATTTTAAAGTTCTAATTCTAGACATCTTGCCATGAAAAATGTTGGCCTTTGTGAACATCACCCAAAGGGTGGCATGTGGCAATGAGATGGGCTTGCAGTTTCCCATCTCTGAAATCTAAACTTCCATCACCTTAATGATAATAATTTATAGTGAGTATTTATAGTCTGACATGAATTCCCAAAACAACTGCATGCAGTAGCTCCTAGAACCCCTCCCCACCTCCATCTTAGGGACAAAGAAACTGAGGCTCAGAGAGTCCATTTTCCTCCCAAGATCACACAGCTGATTAATGATTGTGTCAGGACTGGAACTCAAGCCCCAGCACTTAACTTCAATGTTATACAGTTTCACTAAGTTCCTTAACCTATTTCTCAGTTTTCTCATCATAAAAATCTAACAAATAATTCCTACCTCATTGGGTTGTTGATATAACAGCCCAATAAACATTGGCTTCCTTTCACCTATAACTATGGAACTTCGTCAAACTAAACCAATTTGAATTAAGACCTTTGGTAGAAATAAGTGAACATTCTATGTAATTCCCTAAATTTCATCCCTTTTTTCCAGCCGATTATAGGCTTCTATGACCCAGGAGCTCGGTGGACGAAGAATGGGTGTCCAACAGAAAACAAGTTTCAGAGATGCCTTCCTTGGGCCTTAGCACTTTAAACGCCTTTGCTGTGAGTGATTGAGGACTTTCTAAAAGAGCACGTCTCACATTTTGTTGACAATAGCTTTTCCCTTTACAAATAGAAACAATTGTGTGAATTTACATATGTGTTAATCTGAGATGGGTTAGCTATGTATTAACTACTGTCAAGGAAAACTCAAATCTAGAAAGGGAAACTGACTTCAGTTTCACAAAGGAGAGGAAATCTTACTCCTGCTCCCCACCGTGAAGAAGAATGGCCAAAGAAAGCACAAATGACCGATAGCCACATTGCTAAATCCCTTTCCCTGTTTCTACAACAAATGATCAACATCCAGTGACAATATTATGATGTTGATTTTGTTTTAAGCTGGTGCATCATCAATTTTCATTTCCTTTTTTCTCTCTTCTTCAGTCTGGCGAGATAAAGCCAATGAATATGTGCTTTTGATGAATCACTGCCTTTTGATCTTCTCCCTACTACTCAACTAAGACACAGTAGAGACATTTCCATAGGTTTACACAAGACTTCTTAAAAAATCTTCTTCCATGTAATAGATCAATAGCCTTGAGTTCTAGCGTCTGCAATTCCCTTTCTGCCTGTCTGATACTAGGAAACTAACTATAGACCTTCTCTGAGCTTCAGTTTCCTTATTTACAAACATCAGTTTCACATTTATCAAGCACTCCCTATGTAACACACACTGTGTGTTTTTGGAAATTGTACAAGGAGGATAATAATGCTGCCCTGCTTACCTCACAAAACCATTGCAAGATGAAGTGGCCAAATGCTCCATCCAGCTCCAAAGGTCGATAATTATCTCATTCTAAGGAGGCCATGTGATTGAAAGCTCTTTGTAGATTGCTAAGTGTGCTACAAATACTAGTGATGGGGATGGAGGGAATGAAGATTGCAACTATCCTGTGTTTGGAAAAGGGTCGCTGCTGCTGTTCTAGACTCACTGAGGGGTTTCCAAGTGGCAAGTAAAACTTTTATGGGCTTAGAAATATAATAGGAAATGGGAGAAGTTTTTGCCTGGATCTAATAGAAGGTTGCTCTGTGGAGCCCACAGCACACATATAAACATTGTGTTCAAGTTCTCAAGATCAGATTCCTCGATTCCTCAGAGATCTCTGTTTCACGAAACAATAACCTTCTTCTTAACACATTTACAAACAAGGTCCCAGGCAGAATTAAACAGAAACTTATATATCTAAGAGCCTATTATTTATAATTTTCTAAGCTGCCTAATGAAATTTACAGGTTGAATTTTTTTTTCAGAACATTTCATAGAAAATAACAATCCCAGAACTGATTACCTGCCCCTCCACACACTAGGCATTATTTTCAGTACATTGAGCACTCTTTGCCATAAAAGGTAAAAGTGAGACACTTAACACTCACACTCACTACTAGTTTGCTCCTTGAGTTAAAGAAGATTAAAATCTAGGATGTGGAGACACTTTCTCTCTTCTTTCCACACATGATGTTGATACAGCTTCTTCTCTCTCTCTCTCTCTCTCTGTTTTTTTTTTTTTTTTTTTTTTCCCCAGACAGGACTCTCTGTTGCCCAGGCTGGAGTGCAGTAGCTTCACCATAGCTCACTGTAACCTCTAACTCCTGGGCTCAAGTGATCCTCCTGCTTCAGCCTTCCAAGTAGCTAAGACTACAGGCACACCACCATGTCTGGCTATAATTTTTCTATTTTTTAGAGACAGGGTCTCACTATGTTGCTGAGGCTAGTTTTGAACTCCTGGCGTCAAGCAATTCTCCCAGCTTGGCCTCCCAAAGTGCTAGGATTACAGGTGTGAGCCACGGCACCTGGCCTCAATATAGCTTCTAGAAACAACCCCAAAGTCATGAAACTCTACTACCATCATTCTGAAATAAACATACTTGAGATTTCTGAATCAGATAGCTATATGTATATCATATCATGATTCATGACAAAGCCAAAATCTAGGACTTTACAAGACAATATTTTGTAATGTGTTTGTAAGACAATGTTTTGTAATGATGGGCATTGTAGATACAATCAATCTGGATAAGAATCTAAAATAAGACTTCAAAATTATTTGAATATACACAAATTCAAATGCTTTGTGTATTCTTTTCTTCTTTTTTTAAACATAGAGTCTTACTCTGTTGTCCATCATCATAGCTTACTGCAACCTCAAACTCCTGGGCTCAAGCAATCCTCCTGCTTTAGCCTCCTGAGTAGCTGGGACTACAGGTACGTGCCACCATGCCCAGCTCATTGTTTCTATTTTTGGTAGAGACAGGATGTCACTTTTGCTCAGGCTGGTCTCAAACTCCTGACTTCGAGTGATCCTCCCACCTCGGTCACTCAGTGTGCTAGGATTACAGACATGAGCCACCGTGCCTGGCCTAGATGTATTCATTTTCTATTGCTTCTATAACAAATTATCACAAATGTAGTGGCTTAAAACAACACAAATTTATACATACAGTTCTGGAGGTGAGGAGTCCAAAATCAGTGTCCCAGGCTAAAGCCAAGGTATTGTCAGGGCTGGGTCCTTCTGGGGGCTCTGAGAGGATAATCCGTTTCCTTGCCTTTTCCAGCTTCCAGAGACCCTCAGTACTCCTTAGCTTCTGGCCCCTTCCTCATCTTCAAAGTCTGTTTCCATCAGCACATCACCTTCTCCTCTTCTGTAGTCAGATCTCTGATGGGGTTCAGGACACACTGAGAAAACAGCAGCAGCAGGAAGATCACTTCACCTTTCCCCACCCTTCTCCCTTGATGCATAAAACCTAGGAAGAATGTTCTGACTGTCCCATGATGCGGGTCATAAGATTCTTACTCAAGAGACACCCTCCTTATACCTGGAGGAAAGGAGCAGAGATGCAGAGATACCAAAAAGAATCTGAACAAACAGGCCTTGCTCAGTTCCTCTCGCTTTATTACCATTAGATCATACCCCTTTATCCGATCAATCATACTTCTGCATGACTGTCCACTCTCCATCAAACCTAAGCATGCAAATACACAGATTTCCCTGTTCCTTGGGGTCTTCATTTCTTTGTTAAGGCTCCTGTGTCACATAAAACTTAGGAAATAAATTTGTATGCTTCTCTCCAGTTAATCTGTGTTTTGCTGTAGGAGCCTCAGCCATGAACCTAGTGATAGGTAAGGAAAAGATTTCTTTTCCCTTACATCTCCCTCTGCCTCACTCTTACAAAGACACGTATGATACAACATTTAGGGCTTCCAGGACATTCTCCCCATTGCAAGATACATAATTTAATCACATTTGCGAAGTCTCTTTGACCATATAAGTTACCACGCACAGGTTCTGAGGATTAGGATGCAGATATCTGGGGTTGTGGGGAGGGAATGATTCTGTCTATGACACCTGGTGAGTCACTCATTAATGTGGGGCTTATATAGACCTTACCCAGATTTCCTACTATGTGGAAAGGATAAAACAACTTTTGATCTCATGTCTCAATTTGTTCATCACAGTGAGTTCTACAGCTCCAACTAGAGCACCTGTTATTCAAGATCATGAGGCAGGAAAGAATGGAATAAAAGCAAGAGTAATAACTAAGGAAGTCCCACTATACGTCTCGAAGATTAAATGAGGACAAAATGATTTTATATCCAATGATTTTATGTCCAAAGGAATCTGTTGTTTGCCCTCTATCTCCATCTCTTTAATTAAAGACACCCTCAATGCCTATGGTAGTCAGCCTATGCTGAGAAACTTTGGAAGTAAACAAAACTAAAGATACTCAACAAAGATGTGTTAGTTCCTTGTCCAAATGGTTGTCCCTGGGGCAATTTTCTTTTAGTCTTTGATACTAACACAACATGAAAAATCAAATCAGAGATCTGATTCAGAACATCACCTAAAGTAGTTCAATTTTTCAGGAATTACAAATTCCTAGAACTTGAGATGGGTCCTCAAATATCTAGACCAAGTAAGTACAATCTGACTAGTCTGAAGAATACTCAGAAAGTGTATTTGACAGATCCCTTAACAATGTAATTTAGGGTGAATAATAGAGATATTTAACCTTATTAAGAAAATGTAAATCTATCACAAGAGAAAACTTCATCTCACCATTGAAGTGAGGATTACAAGGTAGGGAGAGTTTAATCCTTTCAACATTTAGGGTCTCATCCCTTAAGAACAGAGAGTTGGGGGGTTGGGAAAGAGGGATATGTAGGGGTGAGGGGAATCTGACCTTAACAATCAATCGATGCGGGTTTGAGACCTTGGATCCACCCTTAAGTACTGATATGCAAAGGAACAGCATGAAAGGGGAAAAACAGTTGAGGATTACAGGACCTCACCTCACTTCAATAAAAATACAGAGGTTTATACCATTCCTAATACATGAGGGTCTTCACATTTCCTTTTCTAAAAGAGAAGGCATTAGAGCTCTGTGTGTGTGTGTGTGTTTGTGTGTGTGTGTGTGTGTGTGTTAGTGATCATTTGGAAGAACTGATTCTTAGTCGTCGATACTAAATGTAAATTTCAGGAGTTCAGATGACAATATCTGGTGACTCCTTTACAAACCATATGACAAAGAGCAGGCATGTGTCAGAAATAAGGCAAGCTTTAACTTTTGTAAAATTATGCAGGAGGCTATTTTACTTTCAAGCGATTTCTGACACGCTCAAGTAATACAGATCTGCCCCCAAACAAGTTAACATGGAGCTCCATTTTCCACTGTTTCCATATGGGGAAAGTGTTTTGAATTCTGAATAGTGTTTTAAATGTCCCATACAGTTTCAAATGTCTTTTCCAATAATAGGATGGTGTACTTCACTTGCCTCAATAGTTGTGTTCCTGAAATACAAATTATATTTTTATAATTCAAATTGAATATTAATATTCCCACACTCTCCATTATGTAAAGAAATTGATATGCATGTGTTAAAAGCATAGCATACACAGATTACACATTGTTTCCAATATTAGAGAAACTGAGGCACAAGAGAATGAGTGACTGGCCCCAAACATCAGCAGAGAATTAAAGCACTGGGAACAGACACCAGACTTTTGACTTCTAGCCAGGACCATGAAAAATATGCCAACTTCCTAAAGCAGAGCAAATTTTCATTATTGACTATGGATTTAAAACCTAGAAAAGAATCTTAAAACCTTTTTATCCCATAAGGCGTTGTTTCAAACACAAATTACCTGGAAAATTACTTCAGTTGTGCACTTTGTTGTGTCCTGTGTTGGCCCAGCCTTAGTTACCAACAGATTTTGCTTTGTTTTATTATTTGATTAAGTCTCGTCAAACCTTCTCCCTGACAGTCAGGGGGAATCATCCATCCTAGATAGATCATTTAGCTTTGCTACTTTTTAACTTAAGGATTAGCTCTGCACTTGGGGAATCTTTGGGTAGCATCAAACCCACCTACAGAATTCTGTGATTTAATTTCACTTATGAATTTAAAGGGCTTACAGCTGTCTTCACAGTTAAATGAGGATTTACTGAGCTGTTGCCCTCCCCTGGCAGAGACAATTCCCCAACCAGCAGGACTTCTGTGCTCCCAGGAGTAGCTGGTTTGACCAAGGAGAATGAAATTAGCACACACACAGAAAAACATACCATCTAAGGCTTTCAGAAAATGCAGATCCAGAGGGAAATCTTGGAGCATAAATTACTTCGAGGGTTTTTTTCCCCTAGATCTTGGTTGGAGAGATTTGTGTTCTTTCACATGCACAGCTGTGGAGTCTCTGGGGGAATTTCTTGCTCTTTTTCATTTTTGCATATCAGCCAAAAACCAAGATCTAAGCACCAAATGTAATATCATAAACCCCATAGACGATGTGGGTAGATTCTCCAAAGCATGCTAGACAAGGAACTGATTAAAATCCAAGGTGGGATTCTGACAGCGAGGCTGCACCATGGGTAGCATGAAGAGGGGAAAGGCAGCTGAACAGGTGGGATCAAGAGCTTTGTTTTGTGGTGGTTGTTGCTCTTTGTTTGCTTGTCTGTTTAGTTCTCACGTTGGCTCCAACCGTTTGTATAAGCTTAGCCAAATTAATGGATCTTTTTTTATCACAGTTACACTGGCGAAATAAATATTGGTTATATAAGAGAAAATCAGTAAACAAGCCTCGGATTAATTTTTGTTTTTTCTGTAATTAGCAATGTGACCTTATGTAAGTGATTTGGTCTATACTCTTTTATTTCTTTGGCCGATAAGTTAGTCTAATAAGCTCTAAAATTTGTTCTGTCTCCAAATAACAATAGTTAACATTTTCAGAGCACTTACTATGGGCTGGGTAGTATTCTAAGACCTTCCTTGTACCAACTGCTTTAATCTTCACAACCCCATAGAAAGTAGGTAATATTATTAATATTAACCACATTTAACAGACAAGAACACAGAGACAGAGGTTAAATTATATGTCCAATGTCATATAGCTTCTAAATGGCAGAATCAGGATTTAATTAGAAAAGACTGCCTCTGAACTTCGTGCTTTAACTATATAATTCTATATTGCCTCTCTAAAAGCCTATGGAAAAAAGTAGAGAACATTTATATACATCAAACTAGAATTCAAGAAAATGTAATTTTTTTTAAGAGATGAGCTCTCACTATGCTGCCCAGCGTGGTGTCAAACTCCTGGGTTCAAGCCATCCTCCCACTTCATCCTCCTGAAAAGTTGGAACTATAGGCACATGCCTCCATGACTGGAACATTTTGTTTTTATTAGCAAAGAATACTACATAGTCTGTATCTTTGAACTCCACCCAGCCCTTGTCTCACCACTTTCCAAAAACCAGTCCTATCTCTCGGTACCCTACCCTTTATCTCAGTTTATACCATCTCTGACCCCTATCTTGGGCCTCTGCCTGTGGCTTGGAGATGATAGGAGAGATGGCATAGTCCATCATCTGAAAATAAACAAAAGCAGAAAGTTGAGTGTTGTGCTTTGGGGGACATACAAAAATGTCCCAGTTGTCAAATGAAAGTTCAATCGGAAGCAGATCACACATTTGAGTCCGAGTAATTAGCAAAGTTTATTTATAAAGGCACTATTTCTGTGGAGTTTAAGGGAACCACAAGGAATGAAAACGCCAGCCTGAGGTTAGCAGGGACAGAGCTCTTACTATCCCTTGACCTGAAGGCAAGGAAGTGGTTACTAGAACCAAAAAAGAGAGAGTTATGTTCAGGATCCACCTTTGGAGGAGCAGTGACCTTCAACCTTGGATGAAAGGCACAGCCAGCCTGGGGCCACTTTGCAGGGAGAGGAGGAGCAGGCTGAATACCCTGACCTCACTTTTCTCCTGCCCTCTCTTCTGATAAGGCTCCCCACTGGCCAAACCCAACAGGACCCCGTAAGGTAAGCCCACAGCAATCATGTAACCTTGAACTTTACACACTTGGCCCACTTTCTCATTAATCTTCAAAGAAATAAACTAAAAATTGTGTTTTTTCAAGTTCAAAAAAAAAAAAAGGAAGAAAGTCAGGTTGTGTGATCCGCACAGCTTAGCCTCGGGGGAAGGAAGCAGGGTAGGAAAGGATGGAGGGGGTACAGCGAGGAGCAAGGGGAGTCACCTGGCAGACCTACATCAAACTAGTGCTCACCAGAGAAAGCTGCGGTAGGTACCAAGAGGGCGAGACTTACCCAGAAATAAAATTTGAAGTCTAACAGGTAGCCCCTAAATACCTGTCCAAACCCCAAGAACCCTAAATACTTAGCATATGCTTTGGGTTTTCTTTTTATCATCTCTTACCCACAAAACATCTATTTTTAAAGTAATTTTTAAATCAATTTCTTCCTTTATGCTCTAGTCTAGGACCTAGAAGTCAAAATTCTATTGTTTTCCCCAACAGCATTGTTTGTTTAAAATTTTCAGTGATGTGAACAATGGAACTTTCATCTCAAACCCATCATTTTGACAGACCGTTACCAAGGCAGGATATAGTCAGTAATTAGTTTTCTCATCAAAGAGAATGATACAGTATTCAGCATTTTTGTAGCACCCCTCAACAAAGCACTTAGCAGCTTCGTATCCTTTCTATTCAAAGCACCTCACCATCTTTCCATGAAAGATTCCTATTCAAAGTAGAGCAAGGTTTATGCTGTTTTGTTTTCTCCAGTTAACAAGCCTCAGGGGAGAGGGGGTAAGTTCAGGTGACTGTCTAAGGTCATGCAACGAAACAAAGGCGAGAGATAGAAGAAATCTAGGCATCTAATTAATGTTAAAAAGCAATAATATTTCACACAGCAATTTCTGACACTAAGGTCAAGACTATTGGTAACGAAAACAGTTTCTACTGATTCAGAAAACAGCTACAATATGGACTATGTATAGCCAGAGAGCTCCTCAGTTACAGAGCATGTATTAGTCAAAATAGGCTAAGCTATGCTGCTCTAGGAAGCAAACTCTAAAATCAGAGTGGTTAGCACATAGACCCATTTTTTTTCCTCCCCTAAGCAGCTCACATGTCACTTCCACTGAACAGCCACTGGTCAGAACTAGTGATGTGGCCCCGCTTATCTGTTGGAGCTGGAAGATTGGCAGAGCACATGAATATTAGGTGAGAGGTAAATAAATATGTCAGCTACAGTCCTATCTTTAATTAGTTATATAGGCAGAATTGGAGCTGCTAGAGTGGATGAGAAGGACCCCTTAGGTACATAAGAAAAGGATACTTTTTACTAAAGGAGTCTTGGTCTCTCTACCTTTCCATGGATCTAAACTTCCTTATAAAAGAAGGTTAAAAATGGATATATTCTAGCCCTGGGGACAGAGAAAGACACTGTCTTAAAAAAAAAAAAAAAGATGTGTTTATTAATATAACAACATCAGTGACTATTGCCCAGGGATGTAGCTGAAGCACATACGAGGTAGTGGCAGGAACACAGGCACTCATCACTTCCCCCGACACCTGCTCTTTCTTCTGAGTCAGCATTTGGATGGACAGCAGCACAATTTGCTGCAATAGAAACCTGGACATAGCACTCTAGTCTCTAAGTACTTTAAGGCAAGAATAGTGTCTATTTATTCACCACTGTATCTCCAGCACCTAGGGCAATGCTTGGCACATAGCAGGGGCCCAATACACATTTAAGGAGTGAATTCATTGCTCCTTACTCTCTGTTACTCCTTGCATTCAATCAGTCATCAGTCCTGTCAATTCTTCCTTCTAAATACTCCTTCAATCCTTGCTGTCACGGTCATCAACCTAGTTTGGGCCACCATTATCTCTTTAGTAGTCTTTTAACTGATCTCTTTGTCTACAGTCTGACCCCATAACAGAGACTGGTCATTATACCTAATGTCCATATTCCCTTCCTCCTTTGGTAACAGAATTGAGCACCATGCCTCCCAGTTAGACCACATTTCCCAGTCTCTCTGGCAGCTCCATGTGGCCAAGCTACAGCATCACCTGGCATTGTTCTGGTCCATAGCTTGAGAGCGGGGGTGATGTGAGCACTTTCTGGACCACATCCTCAAAAAAAATATGCCTGTCCTCCTCCACTTCCTTCCCCTCACTGCAGTCTGGTTATGTAGATAAGATTGTGGTGAGTCTGGTTCTGCCTTGCAGGTGAAGACAGCACAATGGGAGTTGGAAGAGCGGCAAGAAAAAAGGAATCCGACCCTCCTGAAATGTTTGCCACCGCAAACCTGTCTGTGAGAGAGAAGTAAGTCTTTCTTTTTGAAGCCACTGTTATTTGACGTCTGTTAAAACAACTAAACCAATACCCTAACTATTAATTCCTTCTTTTTCCAAGCCAGAATCTTTTCTCTGCAATCCAGTTAAAATGATCTGATCACATTGCAGATCTGACCAGGTCATTCTCCCTTGTCTTATATTTTTTTGTAGTCTCCAGAGGGCTTAGTACATGATCGTGTTTGTAACAAGCATTCAAGAATATTGATTGTTGATGGATAAATTATAAAGTTCATTTTCTAGTAGTACCTAAATTTAAAAAAATTGATTTTTGATTTTGTGTGACACCATGCATAGTCAGTGGATGAGGTAGCAGCTTAAGACTTCCTTGGCTTCTGAAATCACCCTGCATGGGCATCTCCAACCCCATTATTGGATGACCAGTCAAAGGGTCAGCAATCTCTCTGATGATTAGACTTATCCACAAAGGATGGAATTTCCACCCTCAAGGAAAGGAAAGTAAAAAGAGAGAAATTAGAGGGAAATATAAAAGGAGAGAACAACAGGGACAGGGAAAAGGGGGAAGAGTAGAGAATAATACGGAACTGTTGTAGTGAGAAGTAGCAGAAAGTCATTAGAAATTTATCCATACTTAGTTGGCAGTATAGGCTGTATTTGTGACCACTAAAGATTAAGCCATAATGATGAGTCCAGGTGCTGTCTTTCTGCTAGAAGGATAATCATTACAAGTTTATAATCCTATTCAGCTAACATTTGTGAGCTCCTACTGTGTGCTAAGAATTGTGCATGAGAAAACCTCCTGAAAGAATTCATGGTGTAAAGTTCTACTCACCCTTGAGCCTGGGGATGGGAGGTGTCCTCCACTACCCGAGGCTTGGCAGAACCTTTAAGAACAAGATCATATTATAAGTCCCCTACATGAATCTCCCCAAGTTCTAATCAGCTCAACTCCCTCCTGGCTGAAATGGAAATAGTGTCAGAAATTGCATCAAATTCCAAGCTTCCTCCTCCCAGAAATGTATGTTTTTAAAAGCTCTGCTAATTTTTCTCCTAGTATAAACTGTCTTAAATTTGATAACCATGAGTGAAACTGTTTCAGAGAATGCCATCAATAATGTAGTTGTTTTTCGGAAAGCACTTCATTACACTTGTCATTTGGAAGCGAAAGCCACATTTTTGTGTGACATACAGAACTAATGGCACCAGATGATAAAAGCACCTGGGCAACTGATGCCTACAGCGGGGTTCCTGCAATTCCTCAGTATCTTGTACTCACTTCCTCTTGTTCTTTGTTTTTATTCAAATGTTGCATCCCAATAAAAAACCCAAAGTAATCTAGACGTCAAAAGGCAATGAAGATCATTTGGAATCCGAAGTGTTCTTGTTCACTGTGAAGATTTTAAGTGGTACAAGTTTTATTTTTCTTTTCCATGGATTATGTTAATGGTTCATATGGCAAAGAACAAAGCAACAAGTTTTTTTTTTTATTGGGGGAAAACTACAAAGCATTTACAGTACAATGTTTACAGTCACAATTTGTAGTGAGCTGATTTCCCAAAATATATTACCACTCAAGTTGACTTATCTTGTTACATTAAAAACCTGCTCTGTCAAAGTAGTCCAGAGAGTACATACATAGTGCTCCAACTGTATCTATGTACAACAAACACTTCATTTTAAGTGTACAATTAACTGATTTTCAGTGAATTTACCGAGGTGTACAGTTAATCACATGCATCAGTTTTTGAGGAATTCCTTTCCCCTATTGAGAACCCTAATTCCACTCCCCAACTACTTTTCAAGCATATCCCACCCCTCCACAGTGACCCCCCAGGTCACACAGACTTGGGTCTACCCCCCACCCCCCAATTCCCCAGTGTTCACTCCCACCCTTTGAGCACCATAGTGTTAATCAGTCAGTGACTATTTTTTTAGGGACTCTCCTATGCCATGGTTCAACATAAGTGAACCCCTGAACTGGTAGGTTCTTACAAAACTATATGTGTATTGAGGCCTGTATTCAATTGATTTTGTTTCTATTAAGATGAAAAATGTCAGGCTTGGTTAATACTTGCCCAGTATTCTTTTTTCCAGACAGGGCACTAAAGGATAATTTGTGGTAAAAATCAACAGTGCTGTTAATGGGAGCTTGTCTCCCAAGATGATGGCCAAGAAACCCTTCCCTCCCTGTGCACACATGACTCCACTTTATGACCATCTAGAGAGAGAGCCTATTTCTTCACCCCTTTGAATCTGGGCTAACCTGCCTGTGACCACTTTGGTCAATATGATATGGTGGAAGTGACTCTCTGCCAGTTCCAGGGCTAGCCTTGAAGAGGACTTGTGACTTCCACTTCCTCTCCCTCGGAACACTAGCTCTTGGGAAGCTCTTTCCAGGAACCTAGCTGCCATGCTGCGGGAAGCCCAATGTGGAAAGACATGAGTGGGTGCTCCAGCTGACAGCCTCAGCTCAGCTCCCAGCTGACGGACAGCCACATGAGTGAGCCGTCTTGGATGTCCACTCCGGTGGAGCCTTCAGATAACCACAGCCCCAGCACCCATCTGACATTCACCCAGGAGACTCCACATGAAAACTACCCAGCTGAGCCAGTCCACCCACAGATCCACAAAAGGTGATACGAAATTGATGTTTAAGCCTCTAGGTTTTACTAGGTGATCTGTTGCACAGCAATAGATAACCAGAATTATGCTCTTCATGAGTTTCAAATATCCTCAATGTCTAAGCATTATGAAGGAGTCAGATCACGGGAATCAGAAGTTCTGGGCTCTAGCCGCAGCTCTGTCCCTAACATGCTGTGTGACCTTGGGCACATTGCTTTATCACTCTGGGGTTCTACTTCATCTCTTGTATTTTTTTTTTTTTTTTTGAGACAGGAGTCTCACTCTGTTGCCCAGGCTAGAGTGAGTGCCGTGGCATCAGCTTAGCTCACAGCAACCTCAAACTCCTGGGCTCAAGCAATCCTTCTGCCTCAGCCTCCCGAGTAGCTGGGACTACAGGCATGTGCCACCATGCCCGGCTAATTTTTCTGTATATATCTTTAGTTGGCCAATTAATTTCTTTCTTTCTATTTATAGTAGAGACGGGGTCTCACTCTTGCTCAGGCTGGTTTCGAACTCCTGACCTTGATCGATCCGCCCACCTCGGCCTCCCAGAGTGCTAGGATTACAGGCGTGAGCCACCGCGGCCGGCCCAACAAGCATCTTTTAATCAAGTTACTTAACTTGTTTATCTGAGAACTTGAAAGTCTGACCAATGCTTGGAGAAAGAGCTGACTCTAGGTCTGGAAATACAATATACTCTTGTAGGCCTGGAAATTCAATGACTCCTGGGATCATATCAGAAGATCTCTAGAGTCTATCTGAAAGTCCTCCCACTGGCCAAAGATGAGACAATTTGAGCAACAAATAGAATAATAACTTCAGTGGTACAAAGTAAATCATATGTTTAAATCCACTGGTTCATAATGATACCAAAAAGAAAAATTAAAACCAAAAACTGACAGGTCACTTTTGTACCAGTCAAGAGAAACATCCTAAAAATCTGATGATAAAGGGGAAAAAAATCAAGCATATTCCACCTTTCCTTACAACTAAATAGTCATATAGGAAATCAAATAGTTACTTAAGGTAAAGTTCTTTATAGAAATTTCCAGCTAATAAATGTAAAATGATAGAGTTAAGATATCAATATTTTGAAATGCTTACCAAAGTAAGGGATCAACTCAAAGATCATCAATGGATGATCCATTAGTTGGTGGCTGATGGTGAATTTTAATAATGGATACATTTAGGATCATAAAACCTGCAGCCACTGATAATCTTAACATCACAAAAAGGCAAGACAAGCAAACATGATATGCCTACTGATGCCACACAATAGGAAATTCAAAATACTATCTTTGGAGCATCCTTGTCAACATTGAGAAACTTAAGCCTCCTGATTTAACTACCAGTTTACTGGGAATATAACGGACAGAGAAATATGTTAAATGACCAGATTATCAAAACATCTGATTTCTTCAACAACAACAAACACACACACAAGAACAAAAGGAGGATATCTATAGATGAAAAGAGACTGAAGAGATGTATCTATGAAATATAGTGCACAGACTTTGGTTTCTTATTCCAATAATCTAGATTTTTTACAACTAGACAATCAGAGATTGACTGGATATTTGATGACATCAGGAATTACCAACATTTTTTTTTGGTATGGTAAGGATATTTGAATATGCTTTTTTAAAAAAGATCCCTTACTTTTAAAGATACATACTAAAGTATTTACAGATACAGTGATATGTCTGGGATTTACTTCAAAATAATCTACTGAGGAAGAATTAATTAATACATGAGGCTCATTGTCCTGTTCTCCCTACTATACATACACTGGAAAGTTTCTATAGTGCACCATTGAAAAAGAAAAAGAAAAGAAAAGAAAAACAGGAACAGGGAGGGACAGCTAGATAATCTAGTTTTCTAGTACTCTGTGGTAAAGGTCCTGTTAACATCAGTACCACTTAGGACATTTCATGGTGAAGTTAAATAAAGAATGGTTTCGGCTGGGCGTGGTGGTGCACGCCTATAATCCTAGCACTCTGGGAGGCTGAGGGAAGGATAGGTCAAGGTCAGCAGTTCAAAACCAGCCTGAGCAAGAGCAAGACCCTATCTCTACTAAAAATAGAAAGAAATTCATTGGCCGACTAAAAAACATAGAGGAAAAATTAGCCGGGCATGGTGGCTCATGCCTGTAGTCCCAGCTACTCAGGAGGCTGAGACAGAAGGATTGCTCAAGCCCAGGAGTTTGAGGTTGGTGTGAGCTAAGCTGATGCCACAGCACTCTAGCCCGGGCAACAGAGTGAGACTCTGTCTCAAAAAAATAAAAAAATAAAGAATGGTTTCAAGAGAATCCTGAACCTGGAGTCTGGTTGTTGTTTTTCTCAAACTGCAAGCAAGCACCAACCCACTAGTGAGTTATGAAATCAGCTTAGAAGATAATAAAGAGTACTTTTAAAAACCTGGAATGGAATACAATATAATGGAATGGAATGGCAGTCACGTAGACAGTAAGTATAAATTATCACTTTGCAAAACATTAATTTCATTTTTTTGCATACATGCGTGTATTGAGTGGCAATGTAAAATACATTCCTTACTGTGAACGTAAGGTATACAATCATTTTTGTTGTATTTTACTCACACTCCAATACTAATGACAGGAACTGAATTAACATGGTACTTAAAAGACCACTGACACTTTTAGCATTTTAAGTTGTTTTATACATTATCCATTTAACACTAAATTGTCTTCCTATCTGGAGCAACTTATTTTTGCCATTTCAAACATCCCATAAATCCATTTTGCTAACATCCAGAAAAAGAAAACCATAGTCTCTCAAGGTAGTGGTTATAACACAAAACGATTCTAATAATTCTGGTATCATGAGAAGGACATAGTGTAGAACCCAACTCAGAATACATTTAGGTAAAAATAATATATGCTTTATTTAAATTTCTTTAGCTTTCTATAATCTTATCAATAACTATTTCACTTTACTTTGAATTGGATAATATAAAATTTTCTTTTGTTAGGTATTACAGACAGTATAAAGTTTAAAATTATCTGATGCGAGCTGGGTAAAAAAGGAAAAGTTTCTGGAAGTATTTATTGCTATAGTACAGTTTTACTAACCCTTATATGTACATTTTTTATCTTTTTAATTCAGTGAGTCCTGCTGATTTTCTGTCAATTTGTTACACATCAAGCCCAGTATCTCTTCTCCCCTGTTTGCATATCATCCCTTTTATTTGTAAAGTTTATTAGTATGGCCACAGTATAAAATCCCTCTGCTTTTTTTTTTTTTTTTTTTGAGACAGAGTCTCACTCTGTTGCCCGGGCTAGAGTGCCGTGGCATTAGCCTAGCTCACAGCAACCTCAAACTCCTGGGCTCAAGGGATCCTTCTGCCTCAGTCTCCCGAGTAGCTGAGACTACAGGCATGCGCCACCACGCCCGGCTAATTTTTTCTATATATATTTAGTTGGCCAATTAATTTGTTTCTATTATTAGTAGAGACGGGGTCTCGCTCTTGCTCAGGCTGGTTTCGAACTCCTGACCTTGAGCTATCCACCCGCCTCGGCCTCCCAGAGTGCTAGGATTACAGGCGTG
>CAUYRT010036807.1:0-23250 GCA_963574885.1 Lepilemur ruficaudatus | reverse complement strand
AATCTTCCTTCTATTAGAGACCCTGGGCTCCCCTTGCCTTGTCGACAGTTTCTAGGGTATCCTCCCAGAACATTTCTCTGCATATCCAGCCTTTGTATATGTGGCCATCCTGTTTATTTTACTTAATTTTTTTTTTTTTTTTACAGATAAGAGCACATGCAATGCACTTTTGGGCATCTTGCTATTTTCACTCAATAATATCTTGAAGATTATTCCATATAAGTACATATAGATCTGCTTAATTCGTTTATAGGTTGCTCTTATAGGCTATTACAGGATGCCTAGTATGATAATGTATTTAACTGCTCCCCTACTGATGGGAAATCAGGTTGTTTCCAGTCTTCCTCTGTTACACACAATGCTACAATAAGCATTTTGTAACCACAATGTAGCGAACGGCTATAGGCATAGAATGCCTGGAATTGGAAACCCAGGGCTGCCACTTATAAAGCCAATTATTTTATCTTTACGGACCTCAGTTTCTGTAGCTGTGAAATGGGGATAAAAATGATACGTATGGTGCCTACCATGTGCACTCATATTCTAGGCATGGGGGCTCAGTAATGAACAAAACCGATAAACAGATATAAAGTCCCTGCCCTTGTGGAGTTATATTTTTGTGGCAGGAGACAGATGATAAACAAGATAAATTAATAAAATATATGATGTTGTAATCAGCCCCCCATTGAACAAATTTCAATGGCCCCCATAGAATCCTCTCCCTTAACTAACTACTTGACTTTTTGAGTTGTTTCCCAGAAATGGTGGATTTTCTGCAAGACAAAGGAGCTGAGATTCTGAGGGCCCCTGGGTCAACTTCATGACAAGATTCATGATCCCCCAACAATCCCCCAGTCCCCCCACAATCTGCCCCCAATGCAGTAGCCTCTTGTTAGTTACACCATGACTTGCCCCAAGGCACGTGACCCTCTCCTTTAAAACCCCATGATCTCCCTTAGATAGACAGATTTGAGGCACCTACCCCTGTTCTTCTGACAAGACGTCTGTGGTTCCTGCCTTCCTTGGCAACCCTCCTTGTCTCCATGATTGGATCTTTGTGTGATGGGCAACCGGCCCCACATGGAAACAATGTTATGTGCAACAGGAGGCGGAACAGGGAAGAGGGATGGGAGAGGGAGGTTTGCAAGTTTAGATAGGGGAGTTGGGGGTGGCCTCATTGATAAAGTGGCCCAGACCTGAAGGAGATCAGTGGAGAGCTATGCAAATACTTGGAGGAAAAGCATTCCAGGCAAGGGAACAGGGAAGGGGAACTCACTACCACCCGTGACAGCTTTAAGGCTCCCTGTGCCTTCAGCCTCCTAGCCCTTAGTCTGTCGTTAGGGATTCATACAAAATAAATAGAATCCCTCCCCTGAGGACAGCCGTTCCATCAGACGCCAGCAAGAGGGCCGCCCCTGCCATGTGACGCTGTGGTGTGAGAAAGCTGCCCAAAGAACTGCAGTGGCACCTTAGTGGCCTCAGAGAAGGAGCTGGATTCTCAGTCCAGTGGGGTCAGTCCCTCACCACAGGGGACTCTGCCCCCAAGTCTGGATTCTTCTTCTGGAGAGCTTTGTGGCATGAAGGAGGAAGCAGGAGAGAGAGGGGCTGGGAATGCTGCCTTTGGGAGGGCAGACTTGGGTGGGCTCCAGAGAAGGTTGGTGGCCTGGGCCAGCAAACCTCAGCACCCTTGCTGGGTGTGCAGACCTCAGCAAGACAGGTCTTGGATCTGCGAGAGCAGCTCTCTTAGGCTTTGTCGAGCTCTCCTTCTGAAGCCAGTAAGATCGATTCCAGAATTTCTCTGTAAATGTCTTTAAGACAGCAAGCAATCTAATTAAAAGAGGAAGAGACGTGCTGGGGAGTTTGTTTCGGGGAGGCACAGGAGGGCAGGCATGCTCTTTAACCCAGAAGATGTTTATTTGGGAGGACTTTGGGTGGATTGAACACGTGGTGGTATTATCAAAAGCTTGGCACTTGTCCCCAAGGCTGCATCAGAAGAACAAGGACACGTGGTTGAGAAAAAGGAAAGAGATTTATTAATTTGCCAGCAAATGAAGAAAATGGCAGACTCCTGTCTTAAAGTACCAATTCCCCATCATAAACAGAAATACAGAGCTTTTACAGGGAGGGTTTTCAGTTGCAGGCTATCAGTTGATGATTCTGATCCGTCCCATCTCTGGGAAGGCAATCTCTTGACCTCCACCCAGGACCTCTGCCCTTACAGTTCCAGTTGAACCACCTCCTGTAGCTCAACAAACAAAGGACCCTCCCCTGCCCCTCCGGACCACTGGCCTGAGTCAGGGATGCAGGTTTTAGATCTCCAAAGGGAGTGGGGGAGGTTTTAAAGAGATGGAATTTCAGGCCATTCTCTCTGTTACAGTGGGAGGGCTAAAGCCACCCCCTCAAGCCATGCTTGCCACGAGCATTGCCCCAGGGTCACAGGGAGAGGATGGATCCCTAAGTCTTTCTCACCTTCCACCTGGCAGTGTGCCTTTTGCACCCCAGTATGGACAGAATCTACCCCATTTGTGCAGTCTCGGCCTCAACATTTCAAAGGTGAGTATAAAAGGAATAGGTTTGAGCTTAATACCTGGCACAGGGGAATTTCAAATTAGCGAGGAAAAGATGGATCCTTGGAAAAAGAGAAAGCTGTACTCTCAGTCATTAGATAGCTCACTCTTTAAGGCCTAGGAAACAACATTTGATCAGAGATTTCAAAGTTAAAAATAAAACCATAAAATAGTTAGAAAAAAATATGAATGATTTAAAAAAAATAATCTCAACCGGAAAGCCATTTCCAGATGAGAAACCAAGTTCAGAAATCATAAAAATACTAAAAATTGTCTACGCAGCAAAAACTACCACAAACAAAATAAAAACAAATAGCAAACTATTTTTAAAGTGTGTAACGCAAAGGACAGATAAAGGATCATTTCCATAAATCAAAATTAGCTCTCACAAATGAGAAAGAAAAAGACCGTGAACCCCATGGAAAAAAGAGCAGAGATTGTAACCTGGCAGGTCCAAAAACAATAGAAACAGTACATACGTGGGGAAATAGTCAACTTCTCTCATTGCTAAAAGGTCTTTGCACTTCCGGTTCCTTTGCCAGGAGCTATCTTCCTCCAGGTAGTGAAGCAGCTTGCTACTCAATTCCTTCAGCTCCGTATCACTCAAGAATCTAAGCGGGGGAAGAGAAGAAAGAAAAAAAGAAGAGTCCAAGGGCCTGAATTGTAGAGTAGCTCAGTGGGAAGGACTGCCCAAGGTCATCTGGTCTAAGCATCCTCAGATTAGGCTGGTTTTGATCTTGATCCTAAAAATAAGCAGAGGCCCATGACAGCAAGGGAGAGACATGATCAGATTTGTGATTTGAAAAGATCCCTCTGGGGGTGCAGGATGGTGATGGGGACCCACGCAGGAGAAGGGGCAGTGGTCCAGGCTAAAGGTGACATTGCCCTGGACCAGACTGGTGACAGTGGGAATGGGGAGAAGTGGTTGAATGAGGATGACTTCCAGGTGTCTGGCGTGAGGATTTTGCCAGTCACTGAAACAGGGGGTACCAGAAGAGGATGAGGAAGGCAAGCTGGGCTTCTTGGGCCCCAGGGGGCCGTTGGAGCATCCAGGTGGGGCTATGGAGCAGGAAGTCAGATGCTCAGAACTGACTCCAAGGGGAGGCTGGGGCTGTGGATATAGCATTGTTGTAGATGCTATAATTGACGGTAATCAGAGTCAAGGGTGCGGGTGCCGTTGACTAGATTCAGTGTGGGCTGAGAGGAAATGAGGGCCTAGGACCCAGCCTTGAGGATGCCCAACATTTAACTGCCGCTTAGTGGGGAAGGAGCCTGCAAAGGGGATGGAGGAGGCGAAGCCGGCATCACAGAAGTCAGCTTTGCAAAAAGAAAGGAGAGTCGGTGCTGAGTGCTGTTGCAAGGCTGGCGTAGACGAAGACCCTTTAAAAGTCCACTGGATTTAACCTTGCTGTCGGAGGTCACTAACGCAGGATTTCTCACCCTCAGCACTGTTGACACTCCGGCTGGATAATTCTGTGTTTCGGGCTGGCTGTTCTGTGCCCTACAGGACGTTTAGCAGTACCCCTGGCCTTTACTCACTAGATGCTGGTGGCACCCCACGCCCCAGCTGTGACAGCCAAAATTGTTCCCAGACATTGTCTAATGTCCCCTGGGGGGCAAAACGCCCTGGTCATGAGTGGAGAGCCCCTGCCTGGACAATGTGCTTTGGGTAGGCATGCAAATGGAGGCAGTGACATTGCGTAGTTCTTTCTAGAAGTTTGCTGGTAGAGAAGAAAAGAGAAATAAGGCAGTGCGTGGAGGGGGCCAGGGAGAGTTACTTTATTACTTTTTAAAGAGGGGAGAACCTTGAAATGTCTAAATATTGATGAATTGTCAAGCTTTTGGATTTTTTTGGCCACCCTTTGATGGTGAAAAATAGCCTCTCCTTACGTGTTTGATGTGAGTTTCTCTTATCATCAGTGAACTTGGCATCTTTTCATAGGTTTTAGGGGAAATTTTTCTCTAGAGACTGCCTTTTAAAATGTTCTTTGCTCATTTTTCTCTTGGGTCATTGATCTTTTTCTTATTAATTTCCAGAATTCTGTATCTTAGGCAGAATAGCCCTTCCTTTGTGATATGAGTTGCAAATACTCTCCCCCTAGTTTGTCATCTTTCTTTTGACTCCAGTGGGGTGAAAGACACGCAGCTTCTCGTGTGCATTTCTGATGGCCGTGCAAACCGGTGCCACGCCTGCGACTGGCAGTTTGGCATTGTCTATCAAAACTCCAAATGCATTTAGCCATTGACTCAGCAGTCTCACTTCTGGGAATTTTTTTTTTTCCTGATCAAACAGCTCATATTGTATTTTTTCTTTCATTTATTGATGTTCCTGAACACTTCCAGGAATTTATGCTACTTGACATGGATGAAATGTGTGTGTGTGCGTTGGTTGGTGGTGTTGACTTTTTTCTTGCAAGGCTGGAAGTAGCCCAGGAGGTCTCACCAAGAGACTGATGAAATAAACTATGGTACAGCCATAAGATGAAGTATTTTGCTGCTATAAAATGAAGAAAGTTTCTATGTACTATAATGAAGAGATCTCTAGGATATACTATTAAATGAAAAAAGCAAGAACAAGAAGAGTATATTTAGTTTGCCATCTTTTGTATAAGACCTGGGGGAAATGGGCAATATAACAATATATTTGATTTACATAAAAACACAAATATAGAGTAGATTTGGGAATAAAGTAAAAGGTGGTTACCATGGAGGGATTGGGGCATGGAGAAAATGGGAACAGGGATGGCAAATGTAAGTTTATTTTTGTTTTTAGTCATTTTTTTCCTTTTTTTTTTTTTGAGACAGAGTCTTGCTCTGTCACTCTGGCTAGAGTGTACTGGTGTCATCATAGCTCACAGCAACCTCAAACCTCTGGGCTCAAGTGATCCTTCTGCTTCAGCCTCCCAGGTAGCTGGGAGTATAGGCACGTGCCACCACACCTGGCTGATTTTTTCTATTTTTTTAGTAGAGACGGGGTCTCACTCTTGCTCAGGCTGGTCTCCCTGGCCTCAAGTGATCCTCCCTCCTTGGCCTCCCAGAGTGCTAGGATTACAGGCATGAGCCACCTTGCCTGTTCTACTCTATTTTTTTTTGACCATGTAAATTATCTACTTTTTAAAAAGTTAATGAGATTTCCAAACTCCTATTAATGTATTAGAAATTAAAAAAGAAAAAAACTAAAGAAAGAAAAATACTAATAAAGAAAAAAAAGAAAAAGAAAACAAAACAAAACAAAACAAAAGTTAATGAGATGGATCCAATTGAGAGAAAGTAGTTGAAAATACAGAAGTTTCCGAGAAGGTGGGAGGCTGCAGGATTCAAATCCCAGGTGTAAGTGTAGGTATTTGCCTCAGTTTCCCCAACCAACATACAATGGCGGTTCTCGAGCTAACCATGAAAAGCACTTGGCGCTGACCTTCGTCAAACTCAACTCTTATCTCTTCGCTGAGGTCCGGGGCAGGCTGGGTTCAGCGCCACCAGGCAAATGCTGGCCTTGGGAACGGCTCTTGTCTACGACTCCTCCAAGCGCCTCTCAGGAGGACAGTCAGTGGTCAGCGAGGGGCCTGTGCCCTTCCCAGAGCCTCACTGTGGGCAGGGGAGGGAGACCTCCAGCAGAGCCGGCGGAACGAGCCTGCGGGCCTGGAGCCATCTCTTTGTGAGTCCACCCACACCCTTCTTCAGCTGCACCAAGCCCACGATGGGGACAGATTGGCCCTAAATTTAGCTAAAAAGCAGCCCCGGAAGGAGCTTTTGAGAAGCAAAATGAACAGCAGCAGCCATGGACACATTAAGCCCTTTGGTTTACAAAAGAGGAAACTGAGGCTGAGAAAGGGCAGGGGGCGTGTACTTCCAGAGCTTCACTGCAAGGCAGGCCTGACTTCTGCTAGTGAGCGTGTACCATGGGCTGAAGTGTGTCCTCACCCCACAAATTCATACGTTGAGGCCTAACTCCCAGTACCTCCCAATGTGACTGAGTTTGGAGACAGGGCATTTAAAGAGGTGACTGAGTTAAAATGAGGTCATATGGGCGGGCCCTAATCCAGTAGGACTCGTGTCCTTACAAGAAGAGGAGATTAGGACAGATACACAGTGGGAGGACGCTGTGAAGACACAAGGAGAACGCAGCTGCCTACAAGCCAAGGAGAGAGGTCTCAGGAGAAACCAACGCTGCCGACACCTTGATCTTGGGCTTCTAGTCTCTGGAATTGTGAGAAAATAAATGTCTCTTGTTTAAGCCACCTACCTAGTCGGAGGTACGACATCCTTTGGTATCCGTGGAGGATTGGTTCCAGGCCCGCCCCACCCACCAAAATCTACAGATGCTCAAGTCCCTGGTATAAAGTGGGATATGGCATTTGCAAATAACCTACGTACATTCTCCAGTGCACTTTAAATCATCTCCAGGTTACTTTATTAGTGTAAATGATACGTAAGTAGTTGTTACACTGCATTGTTTTTTAGTTTATATATTTTTTACTGTCATTATTTAAAAAAACTTTTTTTTCAGGGCTGGCGCCGTGGTGCACACCTGTGATCCTAGCAACTTTGGGAGGCCAAGGAACTTGAGGTTGCAGTGAGCTGGGATGATGTCACTGCACTCCAGCCTGGGCCACAGGGCGAGACCTTGTCTCAATAAATAAGTAAGTAAATAAATAAATACAATTTTCAAATATTTTAGATCCACGGTTGGTTGAATCCGCGGATGCAGAGCCGGAGGTACAAAGAGCCAACCGCACTTTGTCTCGGCAGCCCTCGCAAACTAATGCAGTGCATTTCCCACTCGTGCCAGCAACATCTGGAGGTGGGCAGCCCAAGGTGCTATGGCCGTGTCACAGAGACTCACGCTCCACTTTCTCTTCCACCTTCCACCAATTTTCAAAGTCACCTCTTGGGCCAAGATGGCTGCTGGAGCTGCCTTACTGCAGGCAGCCACAAGGAAAAGGGACAAAGCGTGTGTCCCTCCCTCTGAAGGCAACGTCCTGCAAGTCCCACAGAGCAGTCTGACATCTTATTGGCCACCACGTAGTCACGTGATGACAACTGGCTTCGAGGGAGCCTGGAGAATGTGCTCAGCTAAAAATAAAGGATTACTCCTAAGGAGGAGGGGAAGAATGCGTGCTGGGGGAAGTACCCAGCAGTCTCTGCACAGGCTGTCATCACAGACCGCATGCTCAAGGGTGCATGAAGAGCTGTTGACTTTTCCCATAACCCAGCCGAGTTTCTACTGCAAGCTAGGACGGCACTTCCACTTTTCTTTGCGAATGTGTCTGTTTCCTCAGTGGCTTATGAAGTACCAGGCTGTGGTGGGCAGTGTCTGTCCTGAAGTTCTCTGTCCGTGCAGGTGTGCCTGAGACATTACCCTTAGCCATTGGGTAATGGCTGACCAAGGTAAGGCCACCCTTGGCCTTTGGCCCTCTCCAGCTGCCTAGTTTCTGTGCAGTGGCTTTGGCCTCTCTGGCCAGACTCAAGGCTCAGAGGTAATTCTGCTGCCCCTGCACCTGCTGAGAAGCAGCGCATTGTGTGAGGCATTCTCCCCATCTGCTCTTGACCTTCTACAACCTCTCTCTGGGTTCTCACTGCTTTTCCCCCAAGAAGTAGGGTTCGGAGCTTCTCCCTCTGAGACTTCCCAAACTCCCTCTCTTTTTTCCCATTGCCTCCCCTCTGCCTGTCTCTTCTTCCCCTGCCCCAGGGGCATCTGAAGGTGGAAGTCCTATTTTTGGGCTTTAGGTTTCTCCAGTAAGGACTTAAGCTATTGGGACACAAAAACCAGAAATTCATGAATTTTCTTCCTGCTTCCCACTCTCTTACATTCTTCTCCTGGGGTGATAAGGACAGGTTTTGACTTCATAGGAGGGAAGAAAAAAGAATACAAAAAAATCAGGAAATTGGCCAGGCGCTGTGGCTCACGCCTGTAATCCTAGCACTCTGGGAGGCCGAGGTGGGTGGACTGCTCAAGGTCAGGAGTTCAAAACCAGCCTGAGCAAGAGCGAGACCCCTTCTCTACCAAAAATAGAAAGAAATTAATTGGCCAACTAAAAATATATAGAAAAAATTAGCTGGGAATGGTGGTGCATGCCTGTAGTCCCAGCTACTCGGGAGGCTGAGGCAGTAGGATCGCTTGAGCCCAGGAGTTTGAGGTTGCTGTGAGGTAGGCTGACACCACGGCACTCACTCTAGCCCAGGCAACACAGTGAGACTCTGTCTCAAAAAAAAAAAAAATCAGGAAATTCAAAGGAACATAAGTTCATGTCTCAAAAAAATATGAACCTGCCATATTTACAACAAATTGTTCTGTGGTTGACACTATTTGGCATTTCTCAGCCCTTTCTCTCTTGCTATTGCCACTGTACAGTCTAGAAAAGCTAAATGTTTCCTTTCCCAGTCTCTCTTGTGCCATATTCAGGCTGTATCTCCCAATTCTGGTCCATAAGATGGGGGTGGAAGTCTGATTGAAGTTTACAGGAAGGGGATCAGACCGGCCTGAGCAACTCAGTGAGACCCCATCTCTACACAGGTTCCTGACTGCTCCAAGGGAAGGTGCCAGGCTAAGGGCTTCCCTTCTTTAAGGAGAAATCACTTTGCTAGTCCCACATTTTTGCATCCTCCCTCAGCTGAAGTCACCAGGGCCTGGAAATAGAGGCATGACAGAGTACAGATACATTCAGTGGGTGGAACATGTGTAGCGTGGACTTCAAATCAGATTCCGGCCAGCTCGAAAGCGATGGCCCAAGCCACACCAATCAGAATAAGTCCTAGGACTCTTTCCAGAACAATTCAGGAAGAGAAGCTTTCTTTCCTTTAGACTTAATCCTGAGAGGATGACCCCTTAGAATAGCCAGGATCCATCAGTAGGGGTAAGCATGCCTAAGAGTAAAGCAAAAGCTAACAGGGAGACCAAGTACCCAGGACATGGTAGGAGCCCCTAGATCAGGCTACACCTGAAAGCCACCTATACCTAGACTTTTCTTTTTCTTTTTTCTTTTTTTTTTTTTACCAGAGAAATGTCCAGATAGACTTTTAATACATGTGAATCAGAATATATCCCTGTTTTGTTAGAGCCAATTTGAATTGCTTTTCTCTCTTACAAATCTTGAGAATTTCAGCCCATGACAAACATTGTGATACGCAGATATTCAGGCTGAAACCTAAAGCCCAAATTGCCTGCAGTCAGATCCATTGCTATGCACTGATTGACCACAGGCTGAATCCAAAGTGTCCCTGGGAGAATTTACGTACACATAGCTTTTCCTGGTGTTTGTGCTCTGCCTTGTCTCTGAGGGTTTCCCAGACCATTTGGTTTGGCCCAAAGTACATCTCTCTGCACTCCACATTTGTCAGTGCAGTGCATTTGGCACTGAAGTGTGTGCCATCTCATCTGTTATTGTCCTGAGCTGGTCTTTGAATCTTGGCAAACTTGGGCTGCTCTCCAACTTTTCTCTTTTGATGTCAATTCCTCCAAGCCAGGGACTGGCTCCTATTGATTTAATTTTCCCACACAGCTCTTAGCACAGGGCTCAGCACACAGATGGAAATTTTGGGTGGCAGCATGGGTTGATGGGAGGAACACAAGCTTTCAGTCCTGGCTCTACTATTGGCTAGCTGGACGATCTTTGGCAAGTTACTTACCTATTCCAAGCCTTATAAGAGTTGCGAAGACTGAACATCATAACGTGTCTTAGTCTATTTGGGCTACTATATCAAAGGCTAGCCTGGGTAGCTTATAAAGAACAAAAATGTATTGCTTTCAGTTCTGGGAGCTGGGAAATCCAAGATCAAGGTGCTAGAAGATTCAGTCTGGTGAGGGCCTGCTTTTTGATTCATACATGACAGCTTCTAGCTGTGTCCTCACATAGTGGAAGTGGCAAGGCAACTCTCTGGAGCCTCTTTTATAAGCTTACCCATCCCATTCACAAAAACTCCACTTCAACAACCAAATCACCTGCCAAAGACCCTCCCTCCTAATACCATCACATTGACGGGTAGGATTTCAGCATATGAATTTAGGGGATATACAAACATTCAAATCATAACTACATGACATTCATTTGTCTGTTTACTCAATAATTATTTATTGAGTGCACACTTTATGTCAGGCATGGGGCTAGGGCCTGAAAATACAATGATGAGTGGATCAGTTAAGATACACTTTGGTCGGTTGCAAGCAGTAGTGGCAAACCCAGTTTCTTTTTTCTTCTGGTACATGGCTACACTATATCTCTTAGCCTCCTCTGCAGTTGGATGGTGCCATATCACTAAGTTTTGGCCAGTGGAATTTGGGCAGAAGTGATATATATCACTTCTAGGCCTTTCTCCTAAAATGCTTCCTAGGAGAGGATATGATATAGGTTCAAATACCTATATATTGGAAGGATGAGCCCCAAGATGTAAAGGGCCTGGGTCCCTGAATGACTATGTGGAGCAGAGCTCCACTGCCAGCCCACTGTGACTGTGACATGAACAAGAAATTGACTTTTTCTGTGTTAAGCTACTGGGATTTTAGGTTGTTTGCTATAGCTCCATAGCCTACTCTGATATCAACTGTGGCCAACTTAAGCAAAAGTGGGTTTCTTGGAAGGAAATGGGCCACCCATGGAGTCAATAGGAGGCTTGTAAATGGACAGCTCCAGAGGCTAGAAAGTAGGATTGGTCACATAAAGCTGGCACTGCTGGAGCCATGATCCAACCATTTCAACTTCTTTGTCTCAATATTAAAATTCCTGGAAGGGAGGGTTCATCTGGCCTAGTTTTGATCATATGCCACTGCCCTGGGTTAGAGGTTAGCAAGCCTTTGATTTCAGTCCCTGCTATCTGTATTTAATGAGAGGGGGAAACGTTGAGAGGGAATTAGGGGAAGATGGATGACAGGGAGGCTGAAAACAAGTGCGGCACACCGTGAGCACACCCTTCCCTCTTAGAGCTCTCAGCCCTTGGGAGGCCCATACTAATCACATGCGCCCACACAAGCGGTACAATGGATGGGAGTGACCTCCATGATGGAGAAGTACAGGCCAACCAGATTTGCTAAGGCTGAGAGGTCAAGGAGAGCTTCCCAGAGGAGGTGACACTTGAACTGGGGCTTGAAGAGTAAGAGGAATATATATGTAAAGAGAGAGGGGCATGGCAGAGAAAAGAACAGATGTCAAGGCCAGGAAATGCAAATTTCTCTCCTCTTCCTCCTCACTGATCATGCAAGGCTGAAGCATTTGGGTTTTAGTTATCTCTAGAAAATGGGAAAAGGGAAATGAAATTAACATGATTTGCCGATGATGCAGTTTTATGTCTGGAAAGTGAATCTGCTGCAAAACAGACAATAAAAATATTCAGTTAGTTAGCAGGGTCAAAAATTAAAATAAGGAAATCAATAGCTTCCCTGTTTATACCAACACCAACCACTTAGAGGAATAATGGAAGCGGTGACCCCATTTACAATAGCAATGCAAAGGGTAATGGGCCTAAGAATAGACTTAACAAGAAATGCTTAAAATCTATATGAAGGGAACTTTAAAATGCGGCCGAATGATGCAAAAGAAGACTAGAACTCATAGACTGGCTGATTCAGACTCGAAAGAGAAAGGTGACCAGCATAAAGATGCCACTTCTCCTTCAGATAATCTATATAATCAATGCTATTGCAATTAAAAATAATCCTCCACCTGTTAAAAGCTCACCAACTCTTTTAAGGCTCAGCTCAAATTCAGACTCCTGGTCAGAATTTATTGCTCATAGTTCATTGACCTTTATTCTGCTTTTGGCCTTTTATTAGGATCTTTGGCTGATACATGTGACTCCCCTTTAAGAATAAGTGCTTTTGGAAGGTAAGGACTCTGTCCCACCTGTCTCCATGTAATGGTGACCGTGAGACCCAGGAGGCTTGGAGCCACAGGATTTCCCAAAGGCCAGACAGGCTTTTTCTGGAGGGCAGAAGAAACTTCCCAGTCCCTTCTCCTGGTCTCCTTGTCCCCTGCTGGCTGGGACATTGGACTTGCCACCTGATTCTGCTTCTTGCCATCACCCCTGCTGGGACATGGTGTTGCCTCCTGCTGTCTTGGAGTTTAAACTTGGCCAGTTCTGGGCACTTCTTTTGTTCCATGCATCAGGTCCTGGCAACTGGCCTGGACTCTTTCTGGGAACTAAGTCACCTTAGTCTGTCTCTGGTTTGGGTTCTTCTATCTCAAACAACAGCCTGGATTCATACCTTGCACTATACACCAAAATAGACTCCAAGTAGATCAAAGATTTACCTATTTAAAAAAAAAACTATAAAAGTAATTGAAGAAAGCATGGACAAATTCCTTTACAACTTTGGCACGGGAGTATTCTTTCTAATCATCACTCAAAATCCAGAAGCCACAAAAGATTGCTTCATTCAACTATAAAAAATAAATTAAAAACTTCTTATTTTTTTTGTGTTGTTTGTTTTTTTGTCTTTTCACTGACTTTGGATAAAAACTTCTTCATGAAAAAAAGAAAACAGAACCAAAATCAAAAGGAAAACAACAATCTGAGAAAAATATTTGCAAGTCATATCACAAATGATCTCCCTATCAAATAAAAACTCCTAGAAATTAAGATAAAAGAACCCAATAACTCAATAGAAAAGAGGAGTAAAGTACATACACAGACAGTTCACACACAAAAAAATTGTGATGCCACTGAAATACTATTTTTCACCTCTCAGATTGGCAAAAATCCAGAATTTTGACAATGTATCCTGTTAGCCAGTCTACGTGGAAATACATACATACTTTCTGTGTTGCTGGTAGGAGCGCATGACTCCTAGGGAGGGTGATTTGGCACAATCCCCCAAAAACACAAAGGCATTTATCCTTCGACCCAGCAACCCCACTTTGGGACTTTATCCTATAGACATACCTGCACACTTATAATATGTACATGTATACATAAAGTTATTTTTACAGCGTTGGTTTTGTTAGTAAATGAATGCTTAGGTCACAAGCTCATTCCTGACACCAAGGGGTAGGGTCAGCCCCACCAACACCTCAAGAACTGAGTGTCAAGGAGGGATGGTCCTTCACAGGAAAATTGGGATTATCAGAAGGATTGTGGGGAAAAAAGCAGAAAGTGTGAAAAAAAAAAAGGAGGAAGGTTTTAGGTTGTTTGCTATGGAGTGTGTGATGTATGACCTCTCTTCTGTATCCTTATGAAATCTTCAATAAAGGTAGCTCCCTATGGCTTTAGTGTTGGGATTCTCAGTTGAGGGTAGTACTGCCCCCAGGAGCATTGAAATGTGGGATGGTTTTACTTCTCGAAGTGATTGCTGGCATTGAGGGACATGATCTTACTGATTGGGTGGCCAGAATCATTCCGAAATGGTGTGATGTCTCTTGCACAAGGCCAGTGGCATCCCCACTGGAAACACTGCTTTGATGGGAGTGGATTGTTTTGGGAAACTTAAAGATGTGCTGAGTTTCACATCCATGTTTATACTGGACAAAAAAGAGAGCCACCAGGAGCCAGAGGACAAAGAAACAGCTGAGGGTTGCACCTGTAGTTAAGCCTTTGATTATATCGTAGCTACATCATTTCATGAGTTTTTTTATATCTTCCGTCATTACAGCCCTTGGTTTGTTTCCTCGTTTGTCATCTGCTTCATAATAAGTTGTCCTTTCAGTTTTCTGCATTTACTTTTTATTAGTTCTAATCTGCATATAAAATAGAGGTATTTTGCACTCAAATTATATTCATTTATCCAAGGACCAGGGCTCATCTTTTCTTTTGTCACATCATGTTTTTGGATCTATTTGTGATCTTGTATTATCCTCACTATTTTCACTTGCCATTAAAAAAGGAATTATTGTCCAATAACACACTGAATTTCCTAAATTTAGATCTTTTCTGAGAAATGATCTAGATAAAAATAACTATTACACACACTGTTCAGAATTGAGGTATTGTAATCTCACAGTTTTTTTCTATTCATAATCTATATACCCTGCTTTATCGCGTCATAATTTCTTCCAGCTCTCGCGGCTCTACCTTGCCCTATCTCAGGAGGTTGACCTCGAAGAACTACATCACCAGGCTCCCTTGCTCTCTGGCTGGCAGTTGGATTTACCCAATGGGATCCTTAGCAGGAGATGGGAGAGTGGAAGGAGAGTGAGGTCACAAAATTTATTTATTCCACTGTTTTTCTCCCTGCAGGATGATCTTGGCTGGCTGCTTCCCTCAGTTGCTCTCACAAAATTCTTCCTTCCCAGATTCTGGCAAACAATTCCTCCTCTTGTCCCCCGAGACTCAGGAGCACTGATAGTCCTGCTGCTAGACCTGGGGTATCCTTTGGAGGGTTTCCTTATGCTTTGCTCTCTTTAGATAGTCCCCTTGTCAATTCTTTAAATCCTAATTTGAGTTTCCTGATAGAACCTGGCTGATACAAGTACCTACCCAGCTAAGCAGGTGCTAGAATTCTTCCCATTTTATGAATGAAGAAACTGAGGTTACAAAGAGTTTAAGTGACTTGCTCAAAGCCACACAGTTACTTACAAGTTTGACTAAAGACTCCACCCAGAGAGTCTGGCTACAAAGTTTCAAGGCTTTCAAAGGCTTTGAATGCAGAGTGTATTCCCATCACCTACAGAGGGTGCTAGACGGTCATCCTCTCTTCTTTCTTTCATTAAATCCATACTGAGTGACGCTGTTACTCCTATGCCTGTTGAGAAACCAACATGTTTCCATATCTGCAAAATGAGAGACTTCTCCAAGCTCTGATGTCCTCACAGAACTGTGACGAGGCTCAGAGAGATCTTGGCCATTGAAAGAGCTATTCTGGAGCTCGGTGGGAGCTTATGACCCACCGGAGTCATATGGCCTAGCCAATCGGAGCATCACCGCATTCCGCCAGCCACAGTGATTGGCTCAGGAGTGGGCATGTGACCCAATCAAAGCCAATGGGACTATTTTCCTGGGATACTGGTAGAAGAGGCATGCTCTCCTCTCTGCCAGGTTTCAACCTGGGAGAAGATAAAGCCTCGATATGGGGCCACCATGCGGATAAAACCCCCAACCAAAGAAGCAGAATCAACAAATGGAGAGAAACTGACTTGCGTGATATTTCATACCTTGAATCTATCATATCTGAAAACTACCCAACCCTTTGGATAGTTCTTTTTTTGAGACAGAGTCTCACTCTGTTGCCCGGGCTAGAGTGCCATGGTGTCAGCCTAGCTCACGGCAACCTCAAATTCCTGGGCTCAAGCAATCCTTCTGCCTCAGCCTCCCGAGTAGCTGGGACTACAGGCATGCGCCACCATGCCCGGCTAATTTTTTCTGTATATATTTTTAGTTGGCCAATTAATTTCTTTCTATTTTTAGTAGAGACAGGGTCTCACTCTTGCTCAGCCTGGTTTTGAACTCCTGACCTTGAGCAATCTGCCCACGTTGGCCTCCCAGAGTGCTAGGATTATAGGCGTGAGCCACCGTGCCCGGCCATGGATAGTTCTTTTACATGAGACAATATATTCTCCTTTTTCCTCATGACAGACTCCCACTGTAGGGTCCCCATCTTGTCATTTGCAATGGAAAGAGTGGTAACACAGTGGAAGACAAGTTGGAGTGGGAAAAGGAGTGAAGACTCTGCAGCAGCTGTGTGAACTTCTATTCATCCGTCAAGACCCAACCCTAAAGTTACCATTTAGTTCAATCTTCCAACTACCCTCCCTGACAGCTAGTTGCTCCCTCTCTACTTCCTTGCATGCTTAGAAAGTTCGTACACCTCTGTTATATCACTTCTCACCTTGTGCTGGAATTGTTTGCTGTTGCTGATCTAGGCAGTGAACAACTTGCTTGAACTTTATTCATTTTGGAATTCTTAGTTTTTAGCAAAAGGCCTGGTACAAAGTTGATACTAACTCACTGAATGTTTGTTGAGCAAATAACTAAATGAATGAGACCAGGGCAGTAGCAATAGGAATGGGCAGGAAGAGATGGATGGGGGCCAACAAAAAGTAATAGCAGCCTTAAATCTTTTTTTTTTTGGAATAAGACAGGCTTTAGATTAATATTAATAGCAAGATGTTATTTAGTTGACTTGGCCAAAATCCCTGGAGTAAAATTAATAATAGCTGTGACTTATCTCATGCCTTATGTGCCAGGTGTTTTATGTACATTAAATTCAATCTTCCTTCACTCCTGCCTGGCAATGGAGGTATGATGTGATCATTCCACACATCTGGTTTATTCTGAGGAATTGAAAGCAACTCCAGGGGAGGATTGTCTAAACCAATCATACCAAGTCCTTCCTCCTTCACTGTGGCTAGATCAGGGATGGGCAGACCTAGGCTGATTAGCACCAGTAGGATAAAGCTTATTGCCATAAAAAAAGAATGTGCGAAAAGGTGCTCTCTCTTGCTGGATGTGAAGATAGAAGTTTGTGGCCCTGACTAATTCCTGGTAGGCATCTTGACAACCATCTTGACATGTGGGGAGCAGAGCAAGGAAATCCTGGAGGATGGGTCCAGGCCTCCCATCACACCCAATCTGAAGCTGACCTATTCCTGGAAGTCTAGTTATGGGAGTTATGTCAGCCAAAGGCATACCTATTGAGATGGCTTCTCTTGCCCATGCTGTTTCTACTGCCTGGAATGTTCTATGCCCTTCTCTTTGCCTAGCAAACTCCAACTTATTTCAGGCCACAACTTAAATGTCACTTCATGACTTCCTCCCTATCCTAAACTCTCAGATTCACTTAGATTCCTTGGCTATGTTAACATATAACTACGTTAGAGTTATCTCCTGGTAGTTTGAATTTTTCCTTCATTGCTCTTATTACAATTATAAGTGATTCATTATTGTATACTACTTTAAAAATTATTTGTCTCTAAATTCCATAAGGGTACCAGTGTGTCTGTTTTGCTCAGCACTGAATCCTTGGAACAGTGGCTGTCACTTAGTGGGCAATAATGAAGATTTGATAAAAGAATAAGTGAAAGCTATCGCTTGCTGTGGTAATGAGTTGTACCAGTGGTTTTGCAAATGTGGTCTTTGGACCTGCAGCATCAGCATCTCTTGGGAACTTGTTAGTTAGAAATACAAATTATTACTCTCCACCCCGGACCTGTGAAAGGGAAATTCTAAGAGAGGGGCCAAACAATCTCCATTTTAACAGTCTTTCCGGGTGATTCTATTTTTTTTTTCCTCCTTACTAACTTTGAGAATGTCACTGAATTTCCAGGTGATTCTGATTCACGCTCAAGTTTAAGAGTGAGAAAAGAAAAATAGCTCCCACTCCATACACACCACCCCCCACAATGCCTGGGGGCAATCGTTTAAAGATATTTTGTTCCTGACTGGCTGCTTCTACCAACATCTTCCTATTCTTGGAATTTGTCATACAAACAATAATGTATAACCAATCAGTAGCTTACGTTATTTTAATGTAAATTCTTGGTAAATAATTTAGGAACTACCTCTTCTTTTTTCCTGAAAAACCCACTTGTGGGCCTGAAGCAGTGGCTCACACCTGTAATCCTAGTACTTTGGGAGGATGTGGAGAGGTGGGATGATTGCTTGAGGCCAGGAGTTCTAGACCAACCTGAGCAAGAGCAAGAGCAACACTCCCCTCTTTACAAAAAATAGAAAAATTAGCCGGGCATGGTGGCGCACACCTGTAGTCCTAGCTACTTGGGAGGCTGAGGCAGGAGGATCAGCTGAGCCCAGGAGTTTGAGGTTGCCATGAGGACACTGCACGCTAGCCTGGGCGACAGAGTGAGACACTGTTTCAAAAAAACAAAACAAAACAAAAAACCCCACTGTAACTGCTGCTAATTGGAGCGTATATTCAGGGTAACTTGAACCTATGCTTGTTGGTGGCTATTAGGTACTGAACAGGGCTGGTGGCAAGGGGTCAGCTATCCCCATTAATAAAAACCCTCACTAAACCCCCTTCTGTGCTGACTCTCTTTTCAGACTCAGCCCTCCGGCCCCAGGTGAATAAACCAGCCATATTGCTCTCATGTAGCCTGTGTGTGAAATGTGTCCTTTGGGTCATTCATTCACTCTTTCAGTGGCTATCAAGCTTTAGGCTTGAATAAACTCTATACTTTAGTGGTCCCCAACTTTTTGCACCAGGGACCAGGTTCATGGAAGACAATTTTTGGGGGTGGGGAACAGAGGAGGGGAGCTCAGGTGGTGACGCAAGGGCTAGGGGAACAGGGGAACCACTGTAAATACAGATGAAGCTTCCCTCCAGTGCCTGGCAGCTGCCCACCTCCTGCTGTTCGGCCCTCTCTGCCCCTTCATAAGTTGCATGGAAGACAAGTTTAACATGGACGGGGAAGTTGGGGTGGAGTTCTGTGGCTGGTCCCTAGCAGGCCATGCACCGGTAGCAGTCCACGGCCCTGAGGTTGGGGACCACAGCTATATTTAATCATGTTTTCTAAATATCATTATTTAAGGTTGACAAGAGCCACTGGGATACATAGACTTGCTCCAGTCTATGCAGTAGGCCCACCCTAGGGCTCAACCTCGGCTGCTTGGGATTGTTTCCTGACCTATTTCTTAAAAATCAGCATTTTCACAAGTGAAGTGGGCTGGAGGATAGGAACAGGAATGCACCACATCCTTTGCAGTTGCTGTTGCTTTGGCTTGTGATCATGTTTCCCACACTAGACTTTACCCTCCAGGTCCATTGACATTTCCATCCCTGCCCTCCATTTTCTATCTCAGCCCGTTTTGTTCATAGTGTTTTTGTTTTAGTTTTTTTTTTAGATACAGGGATCATTCTGTCGCCCAGGCTGGAGAGGCCAGGAGAGCGCAGTGGCAGCTCACTGCAGCCTCAAACTCCTGGGCTCACACTCCTGGGCTCACGAGATCCTCCTGCCTCAGCCTCCCAAAGTGCTGGGATTAGCAGGCTGAGCCACCATGCCTGGCCTCCTTCATAGTTACTTAGTACAAGGCACTTGTTGTCTGATGTGAATGGGAGTTAATATTACAGCACTGGGTTTTTGAGAAATTTGCTACATTTCTGTCAGTCACTGGTTTAACTCTTTGCAGCACAGTTTCAATAACACAAGACTGCTGGTAGTTTCTACAATTAATTTATTCATATGCTCTTTACTTGCTGCTGATGTGCTTTATCGAGGGCAGGGACTAGAGAAATTTTGTTGACCCCCCCTAGTCCTAGCACCTACAGCAGCGTCTGGGCCATGGCAGGGCCAAAGTGTGTGTGGATTGCAAGAATGTAAGCTCCATGAGGCTGTGTGCCGCCAAAACTCTAGACCGGTGCGTGGCACGTAAAAGGCGCTCAATAAAGATTCACGGAATGAATTAGCTAAAGAAGCGAAAGAGAAACCGCGCCTTTAGTAAAATGGCAACCCCCTCTCCCTTTACCAAGATGGCTGCCGGCCCGCGTGGACGGGCGAGCGGTGGGCGCAGGGGGCGGGGCCTCAGGGAGGCGGGGCTCGCTGGAGTCGTCAGGTGCGGCCCCGCCCTCCGCCCGCTCTCCCCCCTCCCGCTCGCTCGATTCCGGATTGGTCCGGTTCCAGCGCCGCAACCCGGCGGCCGCGCCGTGGGGCCGCCCGGCGCTCGCCACTTCCGGCGCGTTGGGGCTGTTGGTCGGGGGCGGCTCCGGGGCGGGCGCGCGTAGGGATGCTCTGGGGGGTGACGGCGACAGCCGAGTGGGCTGAGGAGGCGAGGACAGCGTGGGCCTCCGGGCCTCTCCTCTGAGCCAGCCGCCCGGGCCGCGTCGCGCCGCCGAGGCCCCTTCAGCCTCCGCCCCTTCACCCTCGGGGCCCGGCCCGCAGCCACTTCTGTCCGCGGAGGCCGGGGAGCCCCTGCCTGGGCCCGTAGCCTCCCCCGCGGGGGTCGGGCCCGGGCGGGGGGCGCCCGAGCCGCTGCCCTCCTCGCTGGCTTCCGAGCCCCGTTTCCTGCTTTTTCAGTTTCCTTGGGGAGGGACGGGTGGGTCTAGATGAATTGTCCCGGGAGCCCCCGATGAGACGGACCGGGCAGCTGTGCTCTTTTTAAAAGCGGGTCCCCGCGGGGCCCGGTGGGGAAGGGGTTGTCTTTGCATGGGCGGGGGACTTTCCGAGTCTGCCGGGACCATGACCTGAACTGTGCGAGCGGGACGTGTCCGAAGCCCACGAGCTAGCTCACCTGAGCCGCCCCCTCCCCGGCCAGCATGGTAAGTGGGGTCGGAGCCCCCTTCACCCTCGAGCGTCCGGCCGGAGGGGTGGGAACTAGCCCCGGGGCTGCTGAGCCTTCGCTGCTCTCCCCAGGGCGGGGAGAGGCTCCTGCCGTGCCTGGCCGGTGACACATGCGTGCAGGGTGTGTAGCCCGCTCTGCTCTCCCATCCCCCCAGGGGTGTCTCAGGACCAGGAGGGCCCTGGAAGCGCAGCAGGCACAGCCTTTGCCTCTGGTGTTTGCCTCTCTTACTGCAGCTCATCATGACAATAACTATCACTTATTTATTGAGGGCTTACCATGCGCCAGATCCTGCGCTAAGTGATTGGCGTGTATTATTTAATCATCACACCAGCTCTCAGAACAGCCCTCTGTTCTGAAGTGGGAAGACTGAGGCACAGAGCAGTTTAATTACCCAGCTCAAGGTCAAGCGACTTTTAAGTGACAGTGGTAAGGTTTGGATCTAGGCAGTCTGACTTTGGAGCTCCTATTAAATATGATACACTTACAGAGCTGGATGGATTCTAGGAGAACATGTCGTCTAGCTGTAAGTTTATGGGGAAGCAGGGATTTTCAGAGGTCGCTTACATAGATAGTAGCAAAGTCAGGAGTGGTCTGTTCTTTGACACCATGCTGCTGTTCTTTCTGCTAGATGCTCTCTGGCCTTTTCCCTGGTAGTGCTGGAAAACCATCCTTTCAGGTCCAGCTCAGAAGCCTCCTCTGAAGATACTGCCCTCGTTTTCTAGACCTGTAGATATTCTCAGTACTCCCTTAGATTTGTGTACTCACATCAATTTGTTAAGTATTTATCTTTTCATTGCTGTAATTATTTCTGAGACTTATTTATCTATTACAGTGGACTGAGCTCCCTCGAAGATGAAATTGTCTGAACCTTTATCTGCCCCAGCTGTTGACACATTGTAAGCCCAGGATGAGTGGTTGATTGCCCAAGCCTGTGTTTGAGCACCTCTAGGGATAGAACTGTCCTCATTGTCGCCCATTTTATCCCTGCCAAGTTAGCGGTGTATAGAGAAAGGGCTGCAGCTACATCTTCTATGATACAGATGTGAAGGCATGTGGGATTTTCAAAACATTCAAGAGGCCTGCGGTAGTGTGTTAGTTCCTGGTTATAGAAAGAGGATCTAAGGCATAGCCCTTGTCCTTACGGAGTTTACAACCAGCTGAATAAAATACACCACTAATGCTGAGCAGCACTGTTTAGCATATACTACATATGCTTCTATGTAGTGTATTTTAATATATATATACACAGTATCTATAGTATCTATAGTGGCAGATCATTTAAGCTCTTTGAGTTCTAATTTCCTCATCTATGAAATGTGGAGACAGGAATTCTCTTAGGAATAATCCAAAGGTATGGGGTATAATGTGTTTAGTGGTTGATAAAAGTAGTACTCATTTCTTTCTTCATTTATTCTTTAAATGATTTTTTTATTCTTGTTTTTTGATTGTAGTAAACCGTGCTATTTTAATCATTTTTAAGTGTACAATTCAGTGGCATTAAGTACATTCACATTGTTGTGCAACTGTCACCGCCATACAGCTCTGTAAGGTTTTTCATCTCCCAAAACTGAAACTGTTCTCATTTGACACTAATTCCTATTTTCCTTTTTCCTCAGTCCTTCCCTCCCCTACCCCCCTACTCTTGGCAACCACCGTTTTACTTCCTGTCTCTATGAATTTGACTACTTTAGGTACCTCGGATAAGTGGAATCATACAGTGTTTGACCTTTTGTGACTGGTTTATTTCACTTAGCATAATGTCTTCAAGGTTCAGCCATGTCAGAGCATGTGTCAGAATTTCCTTCCTTTTTAAGGCTGAATTCCATTGTGTGTGTGCACCACTGTTGTTTATCCATTCATCCATGAGTGGCTACCTGGTTTGCTTCCACCTTTTGGCTGTTGTGAATAATGCTGCTATGAATACGGACGTACAAATCTTTCAGTGACTTAAGTAGCTACTATATGCCAGACCCTAGGGAATGTACAAATGGACGAGACAAACTTGTTTCTTCCCGTAGGAAACTTACTTTGGGACTGACTTGCTTGCTTTGGGACCCTTGGACAGGATTTTTGTTATCGAATAAACTAGCCGAGCACCTTTGTATTCAGGTTTCATTTGAATTGGCAGTCATAGAGCGTTATGAGAATGACAACCTTTTAGTAATTAATTGTAAAGTAGTTGACTTAATGACCTCCATGTATGTGTGTGTATATATATACATATATATATATATATATTTTTTTTTTTTGGAGACAGAGTCTCACTTTGTTGCCTGGGCTAGAGTGCCATGGCGTCAGCCTGGCTCACAGCAACCTCAAACTCCTGGGCTCAAGCGATCCTTCTGCCTCAGTCTCTCGAGTAGCTGGGACTACAGGCATGTGCCACCATGCCCGGCTAATTTTTTCTATATATATTTAGTTGGCCAATTAATTTCTTTCTATTATTAGTAGAGATGGGGTCTCGCTCTTGCTCAGGCTGGTTTCGAAATCCTGACCTTGAGCAGTCCGCCCGCCTGGGCCTCCCAGA
>CAUYRT010036800.1:0-15566 GCA_963574885.1 Lepilemur ruficaudatus | reverse complement strand
GTGAGCAAGGAGATTGGAGGCCTTTGCTCCCAGTGGCTGCCTGGATGATGGAGAGCATTGCACTGTCAGGCCGGGGCTCTGGGGAGATTAGGTCCAGCAGGGGATCTGTCAGAACTGCAGTCACTCACTGGGCCTCTTTTGCCTGTGGCTCCTGTGGTGGACGGTGCTGCCAACTTGCACAGCTGCAAGAGGCAGCAGCACGGGGTGGTCTCTGAGCGTGGCACCACTGGAGTTGGGCAGCGCAGCAGCCCAGTAGTGGGGACGTGGATTAAAGGAGAGAACACATGGGAAAATCCTCATTCCCAAGACATCTGATAGTTCCTTTGCTGTGCTGAAGGACAACCTCAGAGGCATGCTCAAATAGCACCGAGCTAGCAGCACGTTCTTACGCAAGTGGTAGAATCAGCTTCCAGTTATTGAAAGCTTGCAGTGGGCAAAACACACAACATATCTCTTTGCTTATATAGTCTTTACATAGCCCTCTAAAGTAACTCTACTTGTTATTCTCATCTGATAGATGAAGAAATTGAGGCCTAGATGGGTATCCAGGCACAAGAAGAGGCTTGTAAGAAATACTAATAACTAACATCTTTCAGCTCTTACTATAAGGGAGGCATACAGACTAAGTATTTCATATGTATTAACTCATTCGATCCTTCCAACGTGCCCATTTTACAGATGAGGAAACTGAGGTTAAGTAAGTTGTATGCTCAGAAAGGAATCAATGCAGTCAAAAGCATTGCGAGAAATGAGAATTAATTCCTGAAGACAGAACTGGGTCGGTACATCTGGAAATTGTTGAAAGGAAGGATGGTTGTCAGAGAGCTACGCCACTTGCCCAAGTCACATCAAAACAGATACAAGATCTGAATCCAAGATTTGAACCCAAGGCCAAAGCTTCGTCTCCTATCCACTTGACATAACACTGGCTAACCTGACACATTTTCCAGCGAGTTTATCAAGGTGGGTGGAGTTGCAGTTTGGCTGCTCTCAACAAATCCCCATGTCACACCCGCCTTCTCCACTCTGTGCTGCCACCTGGACCTACTGTCCCATTTGCCCATCCTCACAGGAGTCTGCTGCCCACAGGCTGACAAAGCCCGTCCCTGGATGACAGCCATGGACCCCCACAAGCCCACACACATAGTTGGCGTCCCCCTTCCAGGAGCTACACAGCCTGCGCCATCCACGGGCCCCTCCTCTTGTCGCTGCCCACTAGAAACAAAACAATCAGCCCCTGCCCCCTCTTAAAAGCATCTAACGGGCCCTGATACATAAGGCCTTTCATGACATTTGGTTCTGCACTCCAGAGCCCTGTGGAGGGTGCTGGGCCTTCTCACAAACCGCAGGCTGGGTTTGCTCAGAGCCCGCGCTGGTCCTCCACTGAAACGCCAGGTTATTTCCACGGTTGTTCTCAGCTCTTGTCTCCTGGCAGTTCTGCAGTTGCCCAGAGAGGTGCCCACAGTTGCGTGTTCGTGTCTTGAAGGCCCGTGAGTGTCTCCCTGGGAGGGAAGGAGGGGTTCTCTCAGAGCCAATGCCAGGAGACCCACCCCCACAGGTGGGACCCCCCCACCTCCCGCAGCCTGGAGACAGCTTCCCCCACTTGGCCTTTCACCCCTGAGCAGCCTAAGTGGACCCCACTCCCCCTCCTTGCCCATCTTCTCTCTCTCTCTTCTGTGAAGAGAGAACAAGAGTTGTATCTGTTCATAAAACCCAGAAATTCCTGGAGCAAGAGGATCTAAGAAATTCTCTTTGAAATGCCTGCTCTCCTGAGATGCCATCTCCTCCTGCCCCCTCCTGCAGGAAGGGCACCCCAGAGAATCAAAAAACACAGACTTTCAAGGCTGGAAGAGCCTCAGAGGAACATCTTGGAGTAACGGGGCATCTATTAATCATAAAGCAAACACAGCACTTGCTCTGTGCCAGCCACGTTCCTAGTGCTTTGTAAAGATCATTTAATCTCCATGCGGCCCTACGGAGTGGGTGCTATTGCTGCTATTCTGAGGACACCAAGGCACCCAGAAGCTAAGTGACTTGTCCAGGGTCATTTACACAACTAGGAAGTGGCGGAGTTCCAGCGTCCATGACCTGAGTCACTGGGCGAGGCCGCAGCCCTGTAGAGAATGTTCTGTGAGGCCAAAGAGGGGCTCGGGTGCCCCAGTCACCAGCTACTTAGCAGAGCAGGAAGTTCTCACGTCTCCTGACGTCCAGGAGCGTGCACTGAGTGTGGTCTTGAAGAGCTAGAGTCTAAATACGGATTTCTTTCTGTGGTGGAGTCCCTGCTATGCGCCAGTCACTGTGCTAAGAACTTTTTCAGACTTATTCCCCACCAAAGCTCCGAAGTGGCCACTGTTAGCGCTGCCATGGCGCAGATGGCAAACCACACTTGAAACCAGTTCTGCAGGTGTCTCATGCTATACGGTAGCATAGTTGTGTAAATATAGCTATAGTTTACAAAGATGATCACAAATACAATATTCATGCTAATTATATGCTATTATTATTCTTTGATTCTCACAACAGGCCTGAAGGGTAAATATTATTATCCCTATTTTTCAAATGAGGAAACTGATGCTTATAAATATTGAATGTATTACCTAAGGGAGCTCAGGAAGCAGCAGGGTAAAGATTTAAGTCTAAATATGTCTGATTCCAAAATCTTAAGTTCTTTTGACCACATTACTACAGGGATACGCGCGCACACACACACACACACACACACACACACACACACACTTGTGTTGTTTGCAATGCTCATATTCTGCAGATTGGGACCCACAAAGGAGCCAGGCACAGCTGGCGGGCATGGCTGCGTGCTGCCCTGAGAGCAGACGTGGCGGACACGGCTCCCTGTTAAACTGCCCCCGCAGTCCTCTCCGTCCCAAATTCCGTTCCTGTCTCACAGACAGCCAGCCTCCCGGCAACATGCCCAAGTAACAGTGTAGGGGGGTTTTTGCACCCACTGAATTCACTGAAGCAAACTTTGTTTGCCAGCCACCAGCCCTAGCCTAGGACCCTGGATTTGCCCACGCCCACGACACAGAGGGACCAGAGAGGACACAGAGGAAATTTTGAACCTGTTTGTGAGCAGTCCAGAGCAACTCTGAGGGCAGGGCAGCAATTCTCACAGGCAGGTGGCTTGGAGGAGGAAAGCTCCACCAGGGGAGGGCGCAATGGAGGGGACAAAAGACCTCAGCAAAGACTGAGCATGTACTGGGGGACTCTCGGTTACCTTCCTGAAACCTTACAGGGAAGCTGGCTCTACTTTGGGTGTGTTATCCGAACAGCCCTGACTGCAGACTGTAAATGTTCATATAAAGTTCTTTATTTTATTTGTCTTAAGGACGGTTCTAGGGACACTGTCCTCCATTTAGGGACTGCTTTCTAAAGTCCATAGGAATTTCTTTTTAAAATTAGTGTTCAGATGTAAAAACTGATCTGTATTTGAGTTACTAGTATTGAACCATGTCAGATTCCTGGTTTTGTTTATCATGGATGGTTATGTAAGATATTATTATTGGAGGAAGCTGGGTGACAGCAACACAGGAACTCTCTGTACTATTTTTGCAACTTCTTGTTGGTGTTAAGCTATTTCAAAACAAAAAAATGATACATTGAAAGAAAGAAATTACTAGGAAAATAGCATTGCCTTCTCTAAAATACTTTCGCTCATGGTGATAATTCTATTGCTGAATAAACTTACCATTTTACTTTGGCTACCAGGAATCTCAGAGTCAAATTTAAATTCATTCTAGAAATACATAGGCCCTTATAGCTTATATATTTATGTTCTTTCTCCAGATATTGACTTTCTACGCTTAATTTCCCTGGTTCCTGATTTTTCCTCCTTATTTTTATTTTACCGTCATTTTAAGTATTTGTGTTGTATATATTTCTTGTGAGTGGTTTCAAATCCTTTATGAAAAGATATAGTGTATAAATACATAAACTAACAAAATCATTAGCTAGTTTATGAGATGTTTATGTGGCTTTTTAAAATCATCTAGGAATTCTGTTTTACTGTTACCTTAAAGGACTTACCGAGAATCGATTCTGCCCTCTACGCGCGTTGACAGTGTTCAGCCTTGGTTAGGATGGGCGCCCGGCGGAGGGACGCTCAGCTAAGGAGCAGCATGGTTGACACTGCTTCCGGTGGCCACCCTCAGTCTAGATGTCACCATGCTTGAAGTTCCACCTTCACAGATGTCTTTAGATGTCAGAAGTTTGGGGTTCTTGAGATAACCCCAATTCAAATGTCCCTTTGAGGAGGGACATGGTTTTGGCAGCAGCTGCAACCTGAAAAGAAGAGCTCTGGAAACATATTTTAGGGAAGTGCCTTTTGTGAGCAAGTGTGAGCCACACACTGCTCCACGTAGCAGGTTGTTATAATAATTCATTCCACCGTGGACCCACACAGACTCTCAACGCACCAAAGCAAAGCAAATACCAAGCATCCTGTTCACCTGGGGAGGAGACAGGCGAGCACTAACAGCCTCTTGGCAGAGGTAACTCCGTGCACACCTCTGTAGCCGGCCACGAACCAGCAAAATGGAAAGGGCGTGAGAGCTTCGAAAGGATAATTTCCAGCTCTGCCACTTGCCAGTAATGTGACCTTCGCCGAGTCTTGCCTCCCCTCTGAACCTCACTTTACTCCTCTGTAAAATAGGAGTGAGATAGCCCAGCCCCCAGATTTCTTATCTGATGAATGTGCAGTAATATGTGTCAGGGGCCTCACAGGGTGTTTGGCATGTTGTTGGCACTCACAAACGTTTAATCCATGTTTCTTTTTAAATAATAATGGTAAGAGCAAATGCTTATTGTGTGCCCGGAGCTGCACTAGCTCCTGGCTAGTGTATTCTGTATTTTGTAGAAATACAAAAATAAAGCAAATAGTGTCCTCCCTTTAAAGGGATGACAATTAGTGTTCAAAGCACACTTGACTGTGTGCAGCATCCCAGTTAAGCCTGACCACAGCTCTGTGAGGTTGGCAATATTGTCGCGCATTCCCATTTCACAGATGAGGACGGCCGTCTGTGGAGAATGCTGGCAACACCGCTCAACTGTTATACAATGACAGGAGCATGGATTAAACACAGTAGAGGAGCTCTTGGGATCTGAGGCCCGGGAGGTAGTGGGCAGCACTGCTGTGGGGTACAATGGGCTCTCTTTATATAGCAATTTTAAAAGCCCCCAAACAGTGCTGCTGTGCTGGAAGGAGGCCCTTAGCCAGGGCCCAGGCATGAGCTAGAGCGTGTGGAGTGTTTCTTACAGTCTTTCCTCCCCCATGGCTCCCTGGTTCTCTCCCCTGCAGGTGTCTGCAGCAGCACCCCGGGAACAGCCTGCCCACGGCCAGCGTCATCCTCTGTTTCCACGACGAGGCCTGGTCCACCCTCCTGAGGACTGTGCACAGCATCCTCGACACAGCGCCCAGGGCCTTCCTCAAGGAGATCATCCTGGTGGACGACCTCAGCCAGCAAGGTAGCCGTGGCTTCCCCCAGGCTCCTGGGGGTGGAGACAGAGAAGCGCCCTCTCTCCGCCTGGCTTCTGGGTCAGTGGTTCTCAAACTTGAGTGTGCATCAGAATCGTCTGGCGGGCTTGTTAAAACCCTGATTGCCGGGCCCACCTTCAGGGTTTCTGGATCTGGCACTGGGCCCAAGGATTTGCATTTCTAACAAGCTCCCAGGTGATGCTGAGACTGCTGGTCCATGGACCACACTTTGAGAACTGCTGCTCTAGCCTTTGGCTTGAGGCCTGAGTTCTAAGGGGAAATTACAGAGAGCAGGGAGGAGTCTCTGTTAGTTCTTTCTGAGGTCCTCATGCCAGGAACTTGCCGAGGTGGCCATGGCAGTGAGCCAGACTAGCTGGAGGCTCTGGAAGTGCGCGGGTTCCTGAGGCACAGCTGGCTGGGTACTAGGCAGGACTGAGGAACAGTTGCAGGACGGGGCTGCGCTGGCCAAAGACTCTCTAAACTCTCAGCCAGGGCAGAGTCCTCCCGAGAGCACACCTGTGGTCCAGCCCCCATCAGCTGATGAACTGTGTCGTGTCAGATTCCCTCAGGGCCGTGGGAAGCGGAGGAGCTAGGCTGCAGAGAAGTGGGCTGCCTCCAACATCCTCAGCTCTGGCCAGTCCCGCCAGCGGGGACCTGCATCCCCTGCCTGGCAATCCAGCAATCCAGCTGCCGCCTTCACCATCCAGTGGGCCCCTGTCTCCTGCTGCCAGTGGGGTGCAAGGCCCTTCCCACATTCAGGGGTGGCACTGGCTCATTTGTCCCCAGGTCACTCCTCTGTGTGCCTGCTGAGACCCAGAGCCCAGACAAGGGCCACTATGCATAGTTTTTGTTTAATCCTCACGGCCACCCTGGAGGCAGGGCTCGCCAACCCTACTTACATATGAGGAAAGCTGAGACACAAAAAGATGCTGTGGGTTGTCCAGGGCCACCCCAAAGTGTTGTCAAGCAGATGGTTGTGACAATGTAGTACAGTGTGGTAGAATCAGCTAGACATGCTTGAGGTTATACGTCTGGGGCAGTGATATCCATGCTGAATCATTAAATCAGAAAATGCACGTGATGCCCAGCCCATGGGAGACACTTTATAAATGGAAGTCATTGCCGCTGTTTCCTGGGAGGAAAAGGCCAAAGATCACACCAGCTCCTTCTGAGCACTGGACCAGCCAGACATGTGGCTTCTTGCCTGCTTCAGAAACTCTCTGAAAATGTCAAAACACCACTGAGGTTCAGAAGTTCTTCCTTAATCTAGTCTGGACCGCTCTTGCTAGAATTCTCTCCTAAATAGCACTAACAAGGATTATAGCTAAAGAGAGTTCAGTGGTCAGCCCATGCAGGGCCTTGTGAAGTAATGTTTGGTGGGAATATTCGTGAAGGATTATGCTTGGCTACTTTGAACACAAACCTGCTACTATGGCTTAACTGACCAGCAGAAATTTATTTGTCTTACAGTACAGGAAGCCTGTAGGGTGGCAGTGCAGGATTGGTATGACAGCTCCACAATGCCATCAGGGACCTAGCTTCTTCTGCTTTCCACTTAGCCATACTGAGAGTGTGGTTTTGGCCTCATCATCACAACAGGGCTGCTCTACCTCTGGACATCACATAGACATTCCAGGCAGGAAAAGGACAAAGAATAGATAGGCAGAGATCAGTCAAATTTGTCCTTTTAGAATAAAAATCAGTAAAACAAGAGTTTTTCCCGAATCCTCTCATCCAGTTTATTTCTACCAGAGCTGCTGCCTGCAGCAAGGAAGTCTTGGGAGATAAGTGCTTTTAGCTGCTCTGAACAAAATCAAAGTTCTGTCAGTAAGGTGGAAGGGGAGGATGAATGTGAGGAAGATGGCTAGCAACTCAATACAATGAAGTCGCTGAGGACTGGCTCTCAGACATGCAAATTCAGAAATTTTAATAGTTCAACTAACAGAGGTCCCTCTCTAGGGAATGGACCAGGTAACAATATTACCAGAAAAATAATTATAAAGTAAAAATCTCCACAACATTTCATCACTGAGAATTGCAATGGCCAAGTGACTGGGAATCCTTGTGTCTACAGCTCGGGACGGATACTTAGAAGACAGCTTCCCAGGGAAGGAGCACAGGGGGTCTGGTGGGGCTCTGGTGCAAGGCTGCCCGAATCTTCCCTGGCCTCCCTAGAGATCCAGCTACAAAGGCAGCCGGGCTATTTCTGTGCATAGTCAAGACTCCCTCTGTGCTGGGGAACTGAGGGAAATTCCTGCTCTTTGGCTCAGTTCTGTTCAACACACGAATACCAAGCGCCTTCCGTGAGCCAGGCCCTGCCCTAGGGACTGGAGCAGAAGAGACGCAAGAGGTACAATCCCTGCCCTTGGGGACGTCTTAGTCCAGTGGGCTGGGGGCTCCCACTTCCAAGACTTCATGGAGGCTGCTGCTTCTATGCAAACACATTATTCCTTCCATCTCCATTGGTTTGTTCCTCCTGGCCCATGAGGGACATTCTTACACACACAAAGTCAAGCTTTCCTTGACTTGACACACACAGGCACATTCTTACACACACAAAGTCAAGCTTTCCTTATCTTAAACACAAAACTTAACAAGCCGTTCTCATCCTTTCCATCATCTTCTCTTTAGGCCTATTTCTCTGCTTTCTTCTGTAGAGCCATCTTTCCTAAAACACTGTCTGGACTCCTGGTTCGCCTCCCGGTTTCTCTCTCCAATCCATCGCGTTGCAGACTCACCCCTCCCACTGCAATGAGGCCTCTTTGGCCAGCACCACCAACCACCTACCAGCTGCCAAATGTCATGCATCCTTCTGCCTTTAACTTCTTTGACCGCTGTCTTAAGTCGGGTTCCCTGGAAGCACAGCCAGAGGGGGGGAGTCATGTGCATGTGATTTTTTTGAGGCTGTACTCACTAAGGAAACAAGCGAGGAACGCGAGGGAAGCAGGAGACGCAGAGGGAGGAGCCAAACAAAGATGTGGTTTCAGGTGAAGTCCAGCCACAGCCTGGTCTTGTGGGGTGCTCTAGGGTGTAAACTGCACTGTGGACTCTGTCCTGCTTTTGCACCCTGCAATGGTCAGTCATTGACCCCGGGCACCTGGGGCCAGGGGCGATGTCCTGCAAGACTCCCTGGTACCTTCAGGAGAGGCAGTTCTAACACCCCAAGGTGAGTCTCCTGGGAAGGGTACAGATTGCAACTAGCACCCACAGCAGCCAGGGATATGCAAACCAAACCAAAGCAGTTAAAGGATCCCCAGGAATCTGAGTAGGGCTCCAACAGTATCAGTATCAGCTACAACCTCCTGCTGTGCTTAGAGAATGTTAGCAAGTTCTCTCCTCTCCTGGTTTTATGACACTCCCTCCTAGTTTTTGCTGAAGAGATTCATGGCCCATCCCAAACTAAGAAAGCATATGACACCTTAGCAACAACCACACTGCAGTAACGTATTCAATTCTTGGGACCCTCGTGCTGATCACAGCTTCTGTGGGAGAACTGCTGACAGTGATCTGAATGATGGTCATTACAATCTCATTGGCTGTGGCACCTGTCACTCCACTGACCACAACCCTGTCGTTTCCAGGACAACTCAAGTCTGCTCTCAGCGAGTATGTGGCCAAGCTGGAGGGGGTGAAGCTGCTCAGGAACAACAAGAGGCTGGGTGCCATCGGGGCGCGGATGCTGGGGGCCACCAGGGCCACGGGGGATGTGCTGGTCTTCATGGATGCCCACTGCGAGTGCCACCCGGGCTGGCTGGAGCCCCTCCTCAGCAGAATAGCCGGTGACAGGTAACTCACCTCCCCCCCCGGGGGTCTGTAGAGTGAGAAATGGGACTGGGAGAAAGAGTCTCCAGCCTCAGCCATGCACAGAACATCTACCCACCACTTGAAAAATGCGTGGGTCTCCCTCATTGACAGTGATCTATTCCTTTGGGTTTTTCAGATGTTTGACCCTGTAAGAAGCACAGGGAGTTAGAGTTGGAAGGGAGGTTAGAGGCCTTCTAGTCCATCTACTTTTTTTTTTTTTTTTTTTTTTGAGAAAGTGTCTCACTCTGTTGCCTGGGCTAGGGTACCGTGACATCAGCCTGGCTCACAGCAACCTCAAACTCCTGGGCTCAGGCTATCCTTCTGCCTCAGCCTCCTGAGTAGCTGAGACTACAGGAATGTGCCACCATGCCCGGCTAATTTTTTCTATATATTTTAGTTGGCCAATTAATTTCTTTCTATTTTTGGTGGGTCTCGAACTCCTGACCTTGAGCGATCCACCCGCCTCAACCTCACAGACTGCTAGGATTACAGGCGTGAGCCACCGCCCCCAGCCATCTACCTTGTTTTATAGGCTAAAGAAGCTCAGGCCTGGAGAACAGCTTTTATGAAGTTGTAAATACTCAAAATCGTACTAAGTTGCATGGTGAGGGTAACACTTTACCGTGGCTATCATTACCTTTGATGAAATTCAGCAATTTTAATCAAGATTGTAACATAATCTGGAGAGAAAATTTCTAAACTACACTAGGCCATAGATTACTCATCCATAAGAAGAAAGCATTAGATTCTGTGATCACTAAAGCTTCACTGAGAACTAGTTTTCTGTGTTCCTCTGGTTTGTATAAGGGATCTCTAATTTTCTAACTAAATTAAAAATGTGAGGTTGGAGAGCGCTGCATTACACACCGCACTGAGACACATCTTACAGTTTTTCTTCACCGTCTATTTCTCTGATGTCCTTCCCCCATCTTGCTGTCACTTTTTCCACTTCCTTGCTCAACTCAAACAGTTCCTAAGCATGTGTGTTCAACCATCACCCTCAATCTGAATATCCCAATGGCTAGCCCACCCTGGACCACCTCAGGCACACCCCTTGGAGCTCAGCCCTGACACACAGTAGAACCTGTATAAATGGTTGTGTGATGGTGCCCAGCCAGGCAGGGCTGACGCCAGAACCAAGCCTTGTGACTTCTATTCTTGCACATCTATCCCACGGTAAATGCTTGCTGTCTCATTTGAAGTTGCGGATGATCACACATAAGAAAAATTTCCTGCACTACACTGGCATGGATCCTAGAGGTATAGGAGTTAGCATCCTGCCAACTGGAGGACGTTTCAAACAACACAACTATTAACTATTGTTAATAGTTCAGGGATTCCATTTTAACAAAGATGAGCAATCTTTGAACTCTGCTGATTTTTACCCAGTTCCATGAGACAGATTACTGCCCACTCCGGGCTCACGTCTCATAAGAAAAGGAGACATGCATACATTTGGCACGAGAAGCAGGATGAGAAAATGCACAAACCCCACAAGGCTGCCGTCTTTGATCTGTTTCATGCAAGGGCCCAGCTCAAAATCCAGAGTATCACTGGAGCCAGACTCTGAAGTTGATCTCACCCACTCCCCATCTGATCCCCACCACGGCACCACAGACAGATGGCGCTCAGAGGGACCTGAAGACCATCTCGTTCTACCTCATGATTTCACCGTTGAAAGCCCCGAGTTCCAGGGAGGGCAAAGAGACCCCCAGGGTCACACGGCCACTTGAGGCGGGGCTGTTTTCCGTGCTGCTTTTATGCAGACATTGAGAAGCCCAGTAATTAATATCATTAAACCTTATGCACGCATAGCCCTAGCAGACTTCTTTTACACGCATTCTTCCCCCCAATCCCAGTGAGGTGTCTCAGGCAGGTATTTTTGCTTCTATTTAACAGAAGGAGAAAACGAGCCTCAGTGAGGAGAAATGATGTGTGAGGGCACACACAGAGTAAGCAGCTGAGTCGCGTTTTCGGGCTCTGGGTCCAGTGCTCTCTTTAGCAGGTGTGATTCCTTGTTAAGAATTAGAGAAGCTTATCAGGGAGAAACATTAGTCCTCCCCAGCCCACCCTGGCTGTGAGACATGTGTTGTGATGCCTCTCGCTGCTGCTGTGCATCCCCCGGGTCTGCTCCGCACGCTGGGACCATCGCGCAGACCCGGGCTGAGGGAGGAAGACACCATGATACCTCAGTGGCCTCAGCTATCAATAAAATGGGGCCCTGGGGAAGCCTTCTATGATTAAGAAGAAATTCTCATTTCCTGAGCTCTTCCTCTCTGCTCTATACCAAACCTGTCTCCACCCTTCCCCATCTCTGTCTCTGCCTCTGTCTCTCTCTCACACACACTAGGCCTCTGATCCTGGTGTGCTCCTGGCTTGGCTTCCTCTTCACGTCCCCTCTCTTCTATGTGATCTGTCACCTTTCCGTCTTCCTCATATTTCATTCCTGTCTTCCTGTCCACCCTGTCTTCCCTGAGCCCCGGCGTACGGCCTGCAGGCCTCGGCAGGTGGGAATCTGAAAGAAAAGCCCCCTCTCTGGCACCTGCGTCCTCCCCTCTCTCCACTCCCGGGCCGCACGCTCAAGTGTGCTTTACTCCCGCGGCGACTCCGCCCAGGCGATTCTTCCCGGCCGCCCAAGGCAGCGCCTGCCTGGCGCAAAGCAAAGCTGCAGAGACCATTATTAGGTGCAGCTCCTAACAGAGACAGGAAAGGGAACCCAGCTGCCTCCGAGGCTCCTGTCAGGAGACATCTGGTCACCAGATGAGGACCCAGGACCCACAAAGCAAGAAAAGGTCTTTAAGAGCTTTCATTAGAAAGGTGGAGCGGGTGTGGGGAGTGAACAGTGTGAGAAGACACAAGTCAGCTACTTCAAAGAGTCACAACTTCCCCCACACCCTGGTCAGGGAATTCAGAGCCTGGTTACCAGCCCTTCCTTGCTCCCTGCCCCTGCCCTGTCCCTGCCCATGGCCCTGCCTAGCAGGTCCACCTCCAGCCATATGGCAACCCTATTTTAATTGGTAGAAATCCTTTCCTCATGATCTCCCATTCCTCAGAAAATTTGTCATAACATACTGAGTTTGTTAGAATAAAACATTTTAATGCCAGTTGCCAGAAAATTATCAAAATAAATATGCAAATTTAGAGTATCTGTGATATTAGATGTGTTCTCTAGGGTTGAACAGGACACAACCCTCATAACTGTACATAACAACCCTAGACAAAGTCTCTCTATGATAAACTGATTTTACGGAAACTCTGGGAGGTGTTGATTGGTGGCCAGTTTCTACACAAAGTAACAATGATGAAAATCAAGAGTAGCTGTTGTATGCAGCTCCTGGCTGCCTTGTGCTGGCTGCCAGCTCTAGTACCTAAGGCAAGGAGTAGAGGTCCTACCCCCAGAAAAATGAAGGTTTCTAAGGGGAAAGGGACTGTCTTAGGGGCTGAAAGATGAACTGTCTCAAGAAGCTGGTCAAGTTGTCTCCCATTTGGTGATTAGTTTGGCCCCTATCTGAGAGACATCAGGTCCTTAAGGTCACCTAGAGCTCAGCCAGGGCTGGTCCTGCTCAATAAGAAGTAAGGTGGGACAGGGGCCAGAGCACCTCTGACCCTTCTGCCCTGCAAAGGGTTAAATGATGGATGGCAGTCTGAGGAATCCTGTGTGTGTAAGTGTGTAAGCGTGAGTGTGTCTGTGTGTGGTCAGGATGCCTCCTGGCCTCCCAGAGGAGCAGCCTTCCTTGAATCTGATACCCCAAGGAAACTCTCCAGCCGCTGTCCTACTCCACACCCCTTGGCATGACAGATCCTTGAATCTGTCCCTGAAGAGCCAGCACCAGTCCTGGGATCACACCTGAGCAGTAAGAGCTCTGGGAAGAGAGAATTCAGAGCCTTCTGCTTCTCAGTATAAGAGATTTTCCACAAACACTGTGAATAACCGTAACTTTCCAAATGGCTTATGCATTGTGGACCCGGAGGAATATCCAGGCCCAGGAAAAAGTACAGAGGGATGAAATAAACTAGGGCTTCTTCTTTATGGTGGTGAAAGGTTTGGTTGGGAAGGTTGAAACTGCAGCCAGCTTTTGAGTATCTGGACAGCAGCATTTTTGTTGATCTCACATATTTCAGTGAACTAGTCTTTTTGGAAGCTTCACTCCCTCTGTTTGTCTTTTGAAACCCAAACGTTTGATCTCCTGGAACTGAGAAAGGCTTAACAGAGGATCAACCGCGTTCCCGTCTGAGAGTTAAAACTCAACTCACAAGTGAGAGAAAGATGGAGTAAGCAGACTCTTCTAGCTCCTTCCAAGGCAAATGGGGTAGTTTTGGTGTTTTGCTTTAAGTGAATTCCAAGAACACCAGACACATCTGTAGGTACAAAAACACAAAGCTAAATACAAGACTGTGGGGTTTTTGTTTTAATTAATCACTCTCTCAGAGTCACTAGACTGCAGTTACTCACTAATTCAGCCCTCCTTAGGCAGCCATGATGTCCATGGGAATAAAACCCAGAACAGAAAACATCTCACACTTCATTCATTGACATTTCAGTTTTGATCACTATCCAAAACGTACCCAAGGAGGCTTATGATTAATCACTTATGTACACAGTCAAATAGAGGAGAAAGAAAATTTCAGAAAGGAAAATAGGGTTTGGGAATCAGGCGTAACACAGTTACTAGAAGTGAGTTTTACATTTAACTCCAGAAAGACAAAGCAAAAAGAGATATGATGCGTTTTAGAGTTCTTATTTTCTAATAAAAAGTAATGCACACCTTTGTTAAGAAATACACAGCATAAAGGTCTAGGATGAATTGATCGTGTGGATGCTTGAATGCAACTTCCTGTCTTGTCCTGTAGTGACTGCCAGAGATGGCACAGATTTCATGTGATTCTTCACAATTCAGCCACACGCTTCCTTGGCTCTCGATTCCATAATTCCACAAAATGCTTTGCCAATAGCCAGATCCATCCCATCTGCCTGATTCATTCCACAATAAGTAGAGACTTGGGAGGAGGTCTGGGTCCCCTCCCTTTCTCCCTGGTCTTACTTCTCAGTTTTCATAGGTCAATGCAGGGCACCCCAAAATAGCAGAGACCCAGGTGGATTAACTTCCTCTTGCCTTTCAGTGGAAACAATGCAAAAAGGGCAGGAAAAGTATATTAAGATCCTTGCTATAAATATGGGCCCTACTACTCACACCATCAGTCACTTAGGGCCACAGAATCCCAGGACCATCCTGGTCCTCCCTGCCTGGCCCGTGCTCACTCCAGCTCTGGCTACCTCCAGGATGGTGGAACACAGATGGAACTTGACAGCAGTATAAACGTAGCGTGGCTGGTGCCTCTCCTCCCAGGAATCTCACATGTCTTAGAGTGGTACCTGCCAGCCTCCCCTAAGCACAGGCCTGATCCATTCTATTGCACAGATTTGAGAAATAACTATCATGAAAGTCCAGAAAAAAATGTGATTGAGACACTGGCTAGGTAGACAGCAGCTCCTGGTACACCTAAGTGATCACCTGTTTAGTTAAAAGGTGAAATTTCCAACCTATATCAATTTCCCACATTACTCTCTCTGTGATAATATCTCAAGGCTGTGTAAAGAAATGCGGATAAAATACAATTGCCAATAATAGCAGGAAATGAGCAAGTAACCTAGACTTAAGACTTTGGTTTGCTTATAGACACCCTGTGCTCATATATACATGCATTAACACCAGGGGCATTTCTAGAGCTTGGCAACCCTGGTTCCTCAAGCCAATCAAGTTTTATAATACAGGGAGGAACAAGAACTAGACCCTAGAGCAGAGGTCTAAGAACCCTCTGACATTGTGCACAAATATTTTTACATGGGCATATGAAGATTTTTCTCAGGAGGGATCCATAGGTTTCCTTTGGTTCTCAAGGGGATCAAAGGCCCCAAAAGAAGTTCAGAATCACAGTCCTAGAGCATCACAGTTGAGAAAGACTTTTATGGGAAGTAGTTCAACCTTCTATTTTACAAATGAGCAAACTGAGGCCCAGACAGGTACAATAGCTATCTCAAGCTCATACAGCTCATTTGTTAGTGGTAGAGCTGAGCCTAGACCCCATTCCTCTGTCTCAGTGCTGTCAAAAGAGGTTTTATTATTATTATTATTATTATTATTTAGAGACGGGGTCTTGCTCTGTTGCCCAAGCTGTAGTGCAGTGGTGCGATCACAGCTCACTGCAACCTGGAACTCCTGGAGTTAAGTGATCCTCCTGCCTCAGCTTCCCAGGTAGCTAGGACTAAAGGCAT